>JNDS01003912.1:0-23378 GCA_000697035.1 Rhizopus stolonifer B9770
TAAAAAACGTTTTTTTTTTTTTTTTTTTTTTTTTGCTAAGTAATAGAAAGAGTATCTCTACAAGTTATACAAATTAATTTAAACACGAAAGAAGCATTATCACAGTTACGTTACATGGATACAATAACCTTTCTAAAATGTAACTGATGGGTGTCACACATATAATAAAAAACGTGTATAGTGCAGCTGATAAATTTTGTCCGTTGTAAAAAAAAAAAAAAAAAAAAAAAAAAAAAAAAAAAAAAAAGAATAGATAAGACTACATAGAAAATGAGTGGCAGTTCGTTAGCAAATGACTATCTTTTTGGGCCAGATCGAATCAGTTGCATCGTTTCCATTCTCAATTTACTGGATTCTGCCCAACTTTTTGAGAATAAGCTGCCCACTTTTTTGAAAATAACTTGATTACAAGTATAAACAATGGTACAGAATACTCCATATTAGAATCTGGCTTTATTTCTTTATATTTTTAGTGCTACGTAGGATAATTCCATTGGATGGTTTTAAGAGGTTCTTATAGAAAAGATAAGGTTGTTTGTAAATAGTGGGTGGCCAGCTGGATTTATTGCTTGAAAAACTTAAAAGCTATAATTATATTTGCAATAGACATCAACTAAAGAAACAGAATATACTACTCATCTTCTTTAGGCCACTTTATAGTATTAACTGGCTATGGCCCAACTGAAGATATGTTTATTCATCACGATCCAGCTATAAAAGACCAATTATGTATTATCTTGTTAAAACACATCCTGACCTTTACATACAATACGTGATAAAATGTAGGGAAGGAAAGGTCTATCCCAGATTTACTTTACAATATGATCTGTCTATTCTTTTGCTATAAAAAAGGCTTTCCTATAACACTTTAAAAGATTTCTTTATATCTATACAACAAGCAAATAAAACCAATCCATTAACACTCAATTCTACTGCTAGAGAATCTCAAGATTTATAGAGTCACTTTGAAAACTTTTAACACAAAATGCACATTATTTTCATTTTTGATTGATTTTATTTACATTTGAGTACTTCAAGTTTTTTAGGGAGTTGAGGGGAAATATTAAAGGAAACGTAACTGAGAAGGCGTGAAATGAAGAGGCTTCCAATCAAGTTTACCAGATACGATCATACGCTTTCTACGTCTCTTCTTTTCATCATTACGTTGCCATTGTTCTACCACTTTATCACCCAAGCAGATGATATGCTGTCCACGGTAGTATTTTAATGCACCAATATTTTGCAATGTGTGAAGAATGTCTTGTGTTGTGATCGATGTACGTTGCGATATCTCTTCGATGGTAACATCCTCTTGTGCTTGTAACAAGTATTCAACAATAGTTTCAGTCCAAAATGCACGGTACGATAATAGACCCAAATCAGACAGTGGTTTTTCAGGAGAACCTGTTCTTCCTTCCGCCTTTGATAACTCGTAAGAGAATGCAATCAACAACCTTCCATAGCCAAGTCTTTGGTATTGAGGCAGAGACAAGATACATGCTACGTTGTAGTTTTCTGACGATTCCTTTTCCTTTGAAAAATAACCGATAAAGTGATATCCCTTTTCATCTCTTTCAGTCATACAGTAAAACAAGAACGGATCGACATCATAATATAGTGTTTTGTGATCCAAAAATAGTTTTGAAAGCAAACACAAATTTCTGCACCAAGTCTTCTGCTTTCGACCGTCAATCTCAAAGAAAGAAATTTCATCATGACGATAGATTTCGTTGCCAGGTGGATGAAAGAGTTGGCATCGCAACCTGTGTCGATCGAGCTGTTTATGAGAAACATAATAGTTGAGACAAAATTCGCAAATATATAACGTATCACAGTAGGCATGTTCAATCGGGTAAGGTGAAAAATACCATGTCTCGACTTCGTGCTTTCCAATCTGAATCTTGTTCAAGTTCTTGACTCGAGCAATCTCAGCCACACTCTGTGTCATTGAACCTCCCGTACGCAACTTTTCAATTTCATTTTCCTTTGAAAAAGTATTTCTTTCCTCCTCGCCTTCTTCATCGTCTTGAATATCCATTTCTACCGTTTCTCCGTGCTCATCTTCATTACCCAGCACCACTTGATCCACTTGGTCCTCTAGTTTTTTTCGGTTCTTTCGGCTTCCGGGTGGTGGTGGTGTTCCTTGGTTGCTGCGTTCCTTTTTGGGTCCTTCGGGCTTTTTTTTTACAGGAAACTCGATCGGTCGATTGAAATCCAAACGCTTGATAGAAACCCATTCATCCAAACGCTTATTAAACTCGACATAATGAACATAATACTCTAAACCGTTGATTTGTGTGTCTCGAGATGAAAGAACTTCGGCTCGTCGAAATTCGGAATCTTCTTGTCCGTTCACATGTGTTATTTTTTCCACAAACAATTTACAATTCACTGGTGCGGCTAAAAAATTTTGAACTTGATTAGCTTGATCCGTCTTTTCTTCAGGTTTTGTTGAGTCGTCTCCTAAAGGTTCAAGTGTTTGTTTTAATTCTTCTATTCTCTCGGATGTAAATTCTGACATTTTACAATAAAACAAAAAAAAAATAACGAAAAAAAAAAAGGTTTCTGAATTTATGATTGAATGTGACGCAAGATTTACGGGGTATGGATTTTCGTTTTGAAATGCAAAAAGACGTTTTTCATTGATATTCTTTAAAGTGATAATCATTATTGCTCTGACAGAAATATGAAAAAGAATTTAGGTCACAGTGAAAATCATGTGTTATTGCAAGTAAAGATAACTATTGTTTATTTATTTTTTAAAAGAAAATGATTACTTGAGTTTCTCAAGTGAACTTGTTTATGATCATCTAAGAAAATTATTGATAAAGCATAACTATTCGTTCCAAGAGCCAAAGGGCGGCTTTCATTTTCTCAATAGGCGACTTTCAATTTCACTAAGGGCGGTGTTTTTTTTTTTTTTTTTTTTTTTTTTTAGAAATTTGAGCCATCAATCAGTAGTGAACAACGCTTTTATTTATTACAAGTTTTTTTGCGAATTACCATAAAATTCTTTACTTGCCCAAAATAATTATAACAGATACATCAGAAAAACAAAATAAAAATGGATTCAGAAGATATGACCAACTCTAAAAACAAAAGAAAGCAACTCTCTAGCTTTGTTAGGAGCCAAATTGTTGGAATGCACATGCTTAATGGGAAAGCTACATAAATATCTTCCATTTTGAACATCCTCTCATCCACTACTAGCCACCAAGAAAACGACAATTTAACAAACAAGATCGCTAATTTGTTGGCAACATTCCGTGGATACAAAGAAACCTATGTTTGTTCACTGATGATGAGCTTACACAAGTTGAACAAGGTGGAAACATGATTATGGAGACTATCAATAGAATTTTTTTTTTCTACTACAACAAAGGTAGTGGCTAAGGTGTATATCTACGTGATTTATTTTCATCATTTTTAATTCTAAACACCTCTTAAAGTGCGAGCTCATAAGTAAAACGAAAATATATGAGGACATCGCAAACTTTTCTTTACTGTCCAAATATCTAAAAAAATAAAAAAAAAAGCTAATACTGCGTGCACCTTATTACCCAAAAAATACATAAAAGGTATTCACCGACTACGGTAGCGTCGACAGTAACAGGTTTAATTGGGGATTTGCTATTTGCGATCTCGTTTTTGGCGTTTTTATGGTTGTTCATTAAAACTTGATTTAAGACAACTATGGCAATAACTTGGTAAGTGCTATATTTTTGATTTGTAAACAGCTTAAAAACATGCCCTAAGTACTATGATTGATCTAATTAGGGATTCGGAAAAATGGCTTGAAAACAATTATGTTGGCGACAACGGTATTCCAAGGTTTTTCATCCAAGGAAATTATTTGCCCAATCAACGGGATATTGCAGAAAATGAATGTTGAGAAACCGTTCAACTACTTAGCTCAAGCGAAGTTAAAGAGTGTTCGGAATGGGCTATTAAAACAATAAAGTCTGGCTATTTAGTAAGTTAATCCAACCAGGTGTCTTGTTTTATTTATTTATTTGTTTAGTAAATGTAGGCGCTTTCCACTACCACCTCAACAAACTTTTGGAATAATAATTTATTTCGAACTAATGTCATTCAAAGCCTGTTGGCCTCAGAAGCAACTAGGTTTGTCCTGTCACTTCCTTCGGATTTTGAATCACTTCAAACATTCAAGGCTTCAAGAAAGGCCAAACAAGACAACAACAGTGCCTCAAATTCAAGACCAAAGATCGATATAAGGTGATATAAACGCTTTGCTGCAATAATAACCATATTAATCGATAATCTATTTGTAGATTGTTGAAACTGACAATATTACTCTTCCTGGGCTAGATGTTAGTTTAATGTCTTTTTTGAAGACAAACGCTGCAAACAAAGTCTATATGTACTACAGCTATGATGGCGGATCTTAATATCACATAACATCAGTTATGAACAATATTTTAGATCTGGCAGACACCTCTGCAAATAAGAAATGTTACTAAATGACGAGCAATTGGACTTTATCGTGGCTGCCTTTCCTATCTCACTTCCCGAGTATAACAACATTGGCGATAGTACAAGGTTTGAGGAATTACTAAACGAGACTTACAGAAATTAGAGTCATGCTCTCAACAAGCTATACAGAATTCTGATCGAAACTAGCAGCCCTGAAAAGCTTGCGTTATACAAAATCTGTATCCATCTGTAAGTTACTCGCTATAAAACATCAACCAAGCCTATTGTTTCTGAATTTATTTTGGCCTATATTTTTTGTAGCGTCGAACTTCAGGCAGATAATGTCAATATATTTAAAAATGAAAAGAAGTTGTCAGAGTGCCATTACATAGTTATAGATGATGCGCCTACTCACACAGCTAAAGAAATAGATAAGCTAATAACCAAAAGAGGGTATAAGTCTATTTATCTTCCTCTCTATTCCCCAGAGCTCAACCCAATTGAGCAGCTTTGGGAAATAGTTAAGAATAAAGTCAAACGCAGTCGGTTTGAGGATAAAGCAGACTTGTTTACAAGAATCACTGAAGCTTGTAATTCTATCCCTCCCAATCACCTACATGCGTTTGCTCAGCAATCTGTGAACGTGTTCGAAAAGTGTTTAAATGAAGAACCTATTTAGATAAACTTGTAATAAATAAAAGCGTTGTTCACTACACTGCCCTTAGTGAAATTGAAAGTCGCCTATTGAGAAAATGAAAGCCGCACTTTGAGAAAAATTAAATAGAACTATGATTTTTTTATTGGTATTGGAACGACTGTATGTCATCGATTTTTAATTTCAGAAAAAAAATCATTTCTTTTCCGCGTTTTTTTTTTATAAAAAAAAAAGAGTTCCATGGGACCCGAACAACAGCAAAACCAAGAACAATTGACACCTCAATCGACACCTCAGTCGACACCTCAGTCGACACCTCAATCGACACCTCAATCGACACCACAACTAACACCTATACTGACACCTCAGCAGCCGAGAGTTATTGCTCCCCAGGGAATTACTCAACCTTCTAATTCACCGCAAGCAAGAATACAACCTATAGGAGGAGGTGTTCTTTATTTTTTCGAGATCAAAAGAAATCCCTTATTAATTCTATTTTATTTTATTTTTTGTAGCATCATCGTCCATGACTCTTCTCGATAATCTTACTTCACAACTAACACCTGAAAGAAAAGAAAGATTTATTGAATTATTTAAGCAATTACAGGTAAATTGGGAAGAAGAAAAAAAAAAAAAGAAAAAACTTAATTAATTGTTTCCAGAGCAACTCTGTTTCTGCCAATCAATTTTTAGCTCAAGCAAGATTATTATTAGATCAACAACAATATCAGCAACTGGAAAATTTGAAAAACAAACCATCTCAATTACCAACTCCAACCATGGGTTCCAGACCTGTGTCAATACAACCTCAATCACCTCAGCAATCTTTAGATTATAATGTTCTCAAACGAACCATGAGTGGCGGTACACCATTACGTGAGGATGCACAACGAATGATGATGTAAAGACTTTTTTTTTTTAAAAAAAAAAAAAAAAAAAAACATGGTAACCTTTATGTTGATTGATTATATTAGAAACCACCCACATACAAAAAGATCCGATATACCCGTACAATCGCAACAATGTATGTATAGACCCAATCCGACACCTCAGGAAACGGAAGTCAAGCAAGAGCCAGACAACGAACAGTTTAAATTGATGCAAGATTTTATGAACCAAGATATACTAAAAAATATTGTAACAAGAATAAGTAAGTTTATTAAAAAAAAAAGTTGTACTCATAGGTTTTATAGGTCAATCTTTAGAAACTAGTCATGTAAATCCTGAAGTTGTTTCAATGATTGCTTTAGCCACACAAGAGCGTATACAGAAATTGATCAAAGAAATGATTGATGCATCCAAATATCGTGTAGATTCACAATCTTTTACACAACCCATTCCAGACGAAAATGGGCTCTATCCTTACAAAATTGCAGATATACTAGATGTTAAAAAACAACTTTTGGCAGTAGAACGAGTAGAACGTGAAGAGGAACGAAGACGAAGGGAGTTTATCAGTGAACGAGAAAGAAGAGCCAATATGGCTGAAGAGGATAGGGAAGGAGGAGATGATGATAAACCAAAAAAGAAAAAGAAAAAGGATCAGGGTGGTGCAGGGGCAAGATATATGAGTGACGATGTGCGAAACAAAAGTACGAACGAAACAGCCTTAATGATTGCAGGTGGTGTTAAAAAGAGTTGGATGTTGACAGGCCTGTCTGGTGGTGGTAGTGGTGGTAGTGGTTCATCCAAAGAACCTTTCCCTGTCTCAAAGCCCCCACCTTCACCCAGTGGACCCGCTACTCCACCCGAGACATCGCCCACAAACCCGCAAAGTCCTACACAATATTCAAACCCTGCATCCGGACCCATGTCACCCTCTCAAGAGTCAGAGGATCAACCAAGAGGACGCGGTAGACCCAAGCGACGAAAGTCAGGATCCGGACAAGATGTTGGATTGGGTAAAAAACCCAAAGGATTCAATCGAGACGGGTTTTTCTTACCCCCTTCTACCATTGGTCGACCTCATCATCGCTTCTTTGGAGAACAAGGAACAAGAAAGATTACAGTCCGAGATGCAATTTTTGTGCTAGAAGATGAATACGAAAGTAAAAGAGTATATGCACCTCGTACCTTGCTTAAATCATATACGTGTTACTTGAAATAAAATATCGTAGTTTTTCTTTATTCTACCTGTTTACGTACAGATTGCAAAAAAGAAGCAATACTTTCTTCATTGACATCAGGCATATGGTTTGGTATATCTTGTTTGAGAGGGTGTTGTTTTCTAGCCTGTAATGCTGCCTTTCTTGCACGAATCTTTTCTGCATTTTTAGCCATCATTTGCTGTCGTTTAGCTGTGGCTGATACAACCGATTGGCGTGCATTTTCTGTTTCATGTCGAATCTTGTTCAATTTTGCCAATTGTTCTTCACGTTCTTCATCATCTTTAGAAAATCTGTAAAAGCCTACACCTTTTGTTCTAATTTCTTTATCGGCATCATAATGGTTGATATCTGCTCTTGTAGCTAACCCATCACCCATTTCATATTCAGGCCTTAGCATACTCTCATCCATTTCTTCTTCTTCTTCAACAGCTTTAGGTAATTGACTTTTTCTTACGGTTCGTGTTCTACCAAACTCGTCCTCATATTCAACCCAAGGATCCTCTGCATCTTCATGTCGTCGCTTTTTTAACTTTCTTTCTGTTTCTTCCCTAATCTCATCTAATTGACGCTTTTTTTTTTTTTTAGACTACATCAACTCTTTATAAGACTTTTCTTTACCTCCTGTAAATATTTTTTATCAAAATCAACTAAAGGAGCCTTTTCGTCATCCTCAGAATATTCCTTATATTGTCCAGACTTCATTGCTTCATAGATCTTTGCCTTCTTTTCCAATTGTTCTCGACTTCTGATCAACACATTGGTTTCAACTTGCTCCAATTGTTTATCTCTTGCCTTTCTGGCTTCGACACCCTTATTTTTTTGTGTCCAAACTGTACGTTTTTGTTCTGGTCGTTTAGCTGCACTTTGTTTACCCGCGCTGGCTCTTGTCTTGTTGAATTGTTCAGTTTGTTGTGCTAATTCAGCTCTTAAATCAACAGCCTAAATAGAATGAGATGTTTATAAAGGTTTTTTTTTTGAAATTATTATTATCATTATTATTATTTAATATTACAGTAGTTGCGCTAATATTGATCTCCTTCTTGTTGGACATTTTGAAAGAAAAAAAAAAAAAAGAGAAAAAAGAGTAAATTTTTATTTTTCAAAGCTTAATTTTGATTTGAAACTTGTTCCACATGATGAAAGGGACAAAGACAACTATCCACATATAGCATGTATTAATCAATAAAGAGCTCCAAAAATCCATATAAAGGGTTCTCGTGCTAATGTTGATGAGTCCTGTCAATATATTGGCCTACAAAAGAAAAGAAGGTTTTTTTTTAAAAAAAAAAATGTATAAATGTAATGTCTATTTACCAATAAGAATACGAATAAACCATTAATATTGATGGCTTCTAATAAAGAGGGTGATTTTGTTGTTGTTTGAAACCTATTGGTTTCAAGAAACATTATGGCTCCCAATAATTCCAAATTCAAAGAAACTACCCAGAACACATAGGGAAGATTGGCCTATTTCTATATATCAGTTATGTTACCTCATTTCTTGAACATTATTACCATGCCACGCGATACATTATAATCCGGCAAGAAAAACACCCAAGCCTTGACCAGAAAATTCAAGGCAAAACTAGAGATCAACAAGGATACGGAAGGACTGATCTGTATAGTTGAGAATCGGGCAGATTTGTTTTCAAAAACAATCTCTCCACATTGAAGACCAAACAAGAAAATGGAAAGATATCCAAAGAAACTAGAGATACCTTCCTTGTTGGCACTGATCAAATTGACACGAGGGGCATTCAAGATCCAGTCTTGCAAACCAAATATCATGATCGTTTGATAACTCAGAATTACTGCCAGGGCAGGTACAAAAAAGGGCACATAGTATCTCAATGACCCCAACAGGCTCACACAGGGTGGTAAAAATCCCAAGGTGAAAAAAAAGTTCCAGTGTAATCCATATTCTGAATGGTGTTCTTGATAATTGATCCCTTTGGTCAAAAAGAATCTTGCAAAGCCCAAGATAAGAATGGCGAATCCAGATCGAAGAGAGCTCAAGAAACTGGGTGGTCGTTGAAGATAAGATTTTGAAGCTACTACACCAGAAGAAAATACAAAGGATCCAACACCTACATCCATCTTTTTTTTTAATCAACTTTCTGTTTTTTTTTTTTTTTTATTTATTTGATTTATTTTGTTCTTACCAAGGAGGTACCAAAAGTCTCCACTTTGGCAAATCTACGTGGAAAAAATTGGAAATCGACAGCTAATATCGCTGCACAAGTCATAATCATTAGTCCTGCGCGATAGACAGTTAAGAATGACTTGTGCATGCCCTTTGGTTGTGATTTTTTGTTTTCAGTTTCTTTGGCATTTGAACGTTTGGTCGTAAAATAAAGTATGCAGATAATAACAGGAACCAAGTAGACATAATCAGAAGCCCAAGTTATACTTGAAAGCATAGGTATAACATAGAGAACAAACTGTGATGAAAAGTCATCGGGTTGAATCCACTTTGCATCTACTAAAATATGCCACGAGAAATGTGAAAGCTATTTTTATAAATAAAATGTCAAATGGTCTATGTAAGCTAATGACTCTCCTTACAATAAGCGTATAGCAAATATTACTAATTTCAAAAGGTGAACCTCCTGTACAATTGGAAACATGGGCCTCTTTTGCAAGCTTGTATTCTTCTTCGCTCACCATTTATTTATTTGTTTTTAAAAAAAGGACAATAACTGTGTTTAAAAGGTAAGTTGTACATTCATTTTATGGTCAGTGACATTTCGTTTCATTATATATATATATATGAAGTCTACCATCATCACTTTTGGATGGCTCTTCTTGATTTGAAGAAGCTACAGTATCCTTTTTGCTTTGCTTTCATGAGTAACGTATAAGGTCAAAGAAGAAAAAGTATTTTAAAAATTGATAGTCTTTAATTTGTGGTCACTGATGGGGTAGTCCCCTATTCAATACCAAGATTTTTTTTATCTCCTAACACAGTAGTGTGTCCTCCTCAAGTAGAACAAGCTCATTCAGTTTCTATTCCAAGCACGGATTACTATGTCCTCACAAAATTATAGTAAGTGATACCTATCAGACAAGAAAAAAAAAAAAAAAAAAAAAAACGGTTCCTGTCACGACGATCAAGTTGGGTATTCCTAAAAGAAATTGACAAGCAGCGCTCTATTCCCGTAGTCTGACCATTCCGTATGCTATTCCTACTCCTCTTCACCTTCCACGACGTAGATGAAGAATGTTTTGACTCTCCCTTTTCCCCAGAAGGCCTTTACTCCTTTAGTGGTGAACCTTACACGACTCGATTGGAATAAAAAAAAACTTTTGTTTGATCCCCCCCCCTCCCCCTTAGATCACTACAATTCTCTCCTCTGTCCAACTTGCCTTATTGAAGAAGAATTCCTGGATCACTTGCAATAGCGATGGATTGTTACCTTTGATACGCTTAAGCGGGATAGTAATATCTTTGTACGTTGCATCATTGACCAAAAAAGTACAGAGATCATTTTAAATGCCCTGAGAAACAACATGGGTCACTTTTTAAAAGCTTTTCTTACGGGGTAGAAAAGGAAAAGCACAAACGTCCCCCAAAGAAATAATACAATTGAATATTTTATTTTTAATATATGCAAAACAATATTTGGAACAATAACATGGCTTGTTTTTTTTTAAAAAAAAAATTGTTTCAGTGTACCGATTAAACTAAATAGCATTTTTGAATTAGAAAAATTAAACTGGTTCAAACAGAAAAATCCAAGCTTCATTTTTTGTACCCAAAGAAATGATGTAGCAAAAGCTTTGTCAATAAAACCGAACAATTTTTGAAGTCACTGTATTTTTTGGTAAGCGCTATTTTTTTCGAAACAGAGAAAATTTACCAACCGCGCTGTATATCAATAAAACAAAAGTAAGCCATCTTGAAATCTTCCTCATAACATCCAAATGGTAAGTGGTATAATAAAATAAGACAAAACAAAACAAAACAAAACAAAAAATAAAAAAGAAAAAGAAAAAGAATCAGAGCAAAGAAGGATTGGAATGGATGGAAAGATGGATGGATGATAGGAAAAGCTCATGGATTTTTTTTTTTTTTTTTTTTTTTTTTTTTGGTCGTGAAGAAATGAACATTTGATCAACACATTTATTCATTAGGCTAAAAAGGACGTTGCTGCTAAGCCTAGCTCCTCATCTGGAGGAAAGAAGGCCAAGAAGAAGTGGTCTGCTAAGAAGGTCAAGGACAAGGCCAACAACTTGGTCATTCTCGATCAACCCACTCACGACCGTTTGTTCAAGGAAGTCCCCACCTACAAGCTTATCTCTCAATCTGTCTTGGTTGATCGTCTTAAGTTGAACGGTTCTTTGGCTCGTATCGCTATCCGTGAACTCGAAGCTCAAGGTTTGATCAAGGCCGTCTCTCGCCACCACGCCCAAGTTATCTACAGTAAGTTGCCTTTTATTTGTATGTATGGAAACGTTAATTAACACGTTTTCTTTTTCTCTCTCTTTTTTTTTTAGCCCGTGCCACTGGTGATGATAAATAAATTGAATAATAGTAATAAAACTAGATTGTGTGCATTATATTTTCAACAGTCTTTAAAACTCTCCTTACCTCTCACGTGTATTTTTATTGTTATCTATTTTAGTGTAAACCTATTTTTTGTTTACTTGTCCGTTTGTATTTAAATATGACTTGATCTGCATTACTTTATTTTTTCAACTCGTGTCTTACATTTGAGAAGATTATAACTTTTTTTTAGACCAATATAATTTTTTTTTTGAGAATTATATTTTATTTTTGGGAAGTCTTCAAAAAAACATGGGAACTAGCCTTTTTTTAGTTTAGAAAAAACAGAGTTTTTTAGAATTAAAATTTTAAACATTCATCGAAATTCTGAATTTTGTCGTCTTATTATTTCCTTTCTAGTCAAGGTATCGAGCCGGATGTGTACAAAAGATACGGCAATCCTAGTTTTTTTTTTTTTTTTTTTTTTTTTTCATAAAAGTCAAGAGTTTTTTTGTGCTTGAATACTTTTGATGCCATGAGAAACTACCCGATGAAGCTTTTATACATCATACCGCTGGATATATCAAAATATTTGGTATCGTTTCTTTGAAAAAAAAAAAAAAAAACTTGTTGAAAACTATCGGGAAAAGATACACTCCAAGACGCATTGACGACTTGTAGAGACTTCAAAGGATACACAAGAACATTTATAAGCTTGATGAGACACTGTGGTTCATTTGTTGGGAGAGATCACGAGCAACTGATCCAAATACTGCCAATGATATTAAATTCCCTGTTCAGCAACAATCAAGAACAAAGACCACCTAATAATGAACCATTACTAGTATCAGCTTTTGATTCTTGCTGAGCAAAGAAATAGCAAGACGACAAAATTCAATCCTATCTGGGTTGCCGAGTTCTTAAAATCTCGGTGGGTGTGTTGTAAGTGATATTCCAAACCCATTTGACCTCGACTTTTCTTTTATGCCTTTCTCAAGCAACAAAACATTTGCTGTTTTTTCTCACCTTTATTTCTTTTTTGAACATGGATGTCATTACCAGAGAAAAAGCGATATGCATGTTTTTTTTTTTTTTTTTGTTGCAAAGAGTACAACGAAGATAATGTTCAAAAATTAACCAAAGAAGTTGATGATTTCGTCCGTTGCGAAGTATGTTATACAGATGATCCAACAAAGCAAACAGGCAATAAACCAAAAGTATCAATCCAGACAAGAAGTAGCCAACGAAAATACTACCGAGAAAGAAAAGCAATAGTTTATCAGTAAATGACAAGTTATTTGCACATATAAGATATTTCACTAAATGCCAGTTTCTAATTAGGTAATTATGCAGAACTTGTCCAATTTCTTAACACAGCCTTTGTTTCTGTTGATCCATGTAATGATGAGATATACGAAAGGCAGTTGTGTTCAATAAACGATGTTCTAACATATGTTTGGAAGTACACATATTTACTACAAAACAAAAGCTCAGTTGGCTTTGGAAGATGGTGCTCTGAAAAGATATTGATTTGATTCGCACTACTACCAAAAGAAAAAAAAAAAAAAAAAGGTCGATGAAGAAATCACGATCTCCGTTCGACCGTTATATGTACTGAAGGAGAAATATATAGGTAAGACACTTTTTTTTTATTTGCATTCATTTAATCATACAATGTGTGATAGCAAATGCCATAAAGTATATTGTTGAACAATTATCACGATACCAACAGACTATTGAGTCTTTCAAAAAAGAAGGGTATAATGTCATTGGTTACGTTAGAAAATCCCGAACAAAAGAAACAGACGAAACGCGCATAAAGCTATTGAATATGATGTGCAAAAAACTAAAGACTCGCCCAATGTTAGATAAGACTTTCGTGTTTTTTAAAACAAACGCAAATGAGCCTATAATAGACAGATATATCGATGATAACAAGAAGGAATCGGAGGAAATCGATGCTGATGGAAACACGTAAGGCAAAAACATTATAATAGGTAGTTTTTTTTTTTTTTTTTTTTTTTTTCACATACACCACTAATGTTAAAGTTTCCAGATTTGTTGAAATATATTTCTGCTCGAAAAACATGTCTTGTGACATTGACTTTTGCAGGTCTCACAACAAACGTAGACGATCTTGTGACCTTCTTGACGTAAGCTAAAAAATACAATTCAATGAAAATAATTAATTAGCTAACAAGACTTGATAGCAACAATAACGATATTGTATCCATGATCAATATAACCGAATATCTAACAGAGTTATACTTAAGGATTGTATATTACAGATAAGCAAGAGTTTGTAGACACAGACCTCAACTTGTAATACATAATATGTACAGCCTCCCGTTGTACATAACTAATAACTAAGACTTACCGTCTTAGTAGGACAAAATCAGTCAAGAAGTATGTAAAGAGTTGTATTGCTCATTCAATAAAGACCACCTAATTTATGGTAAAGCCCTGTCATCACCCACCGACTCTTTTATTTAATCTTAGGATAAAACAATAATGAGTAGGGGGGGGGGCAAAAACCAAGGTTTATAACCTCTTGTCTCAATGTAAGCAGGTACTCAACTATTGTCATGAATTCTTACGTTATCCATCACAACATAATATCTTTTCATTCATTTTTTATCCATTACATCTAACATGTTCTTCGATCAAGATAGGTGGTCCTCCACGATTGTCGTGTTTTGAGCTTTTTTCTTTTTTTTTTTTTTGAACTCAAGAAGTTCTTTACCATCACTCTCGTTAAATTCATTCCACATTCTATACGCTTTGCTACGAGGAATACTTGCTTTATTTGCAGATTCAGGTACGTCTATTTATTCAAAACCGAGTATTCAAAACCCAGTATGAATGATGACGAAAATGGGACTGTTAAATCCAATGGATCATTTAATTACAACCTGTAACATATTAGGACTTTTAAAATGAGGTATAAAAATAAAGGGCTCCTTACAAAAGAAAAAAAAAATTATTGTTTTCCCTTTTTTTTTTTTTTTTTCCTTAAAAGAAAATTGCGGGATATTTTTTTTTTCCTCTATAAATCTGATCCACATGCAAACACTTGTACAAAAGTTCACATATGATGTGGCCTTGTGGTTATTCAATTTGATGTTGGATATTTTTTTCCGAGAGGTTAAACCAAGAGGTGCACATAAAATACCAAGAGAAGGACCTGTTATATTTGTAGCTGCCCCACATGCTAATCAAGTAAGTTCCAACTTCTAAAAAGAAAGAGAGAGAGAGAGAAAGGAAGTATTCAAATTATTATTAGTTTGTGGATCCTATTGTGTTTATGCGAGAATGTAAAAGAAGAGTTTCATTTTTAATTGCTGAAAAATCTATGCACGAAAAGGGTATCGGTACCTTTGCTAGAATGATCAACGCCAGTAAAGCAAAATTTATAAACAAAAAAAAAAAAAAAAAAAAAAAAAAAAAAAATTAAAAAAAATCTCCATCCTACAGTACCTGTTATTCGCCCCCAAGATCTAGCCAAGCCTGGCCAAGGTACAATTCAACTCGTCAACCGAAAGACAGACCCACTCTGTATTACAGGTGTAAATACACAATTTACCACTCAGCTGAAACCCAAAGATTCGATTTCGTTACCAAAAGGTGCAGGACGTTCAGAAGTGGTGGAAATCATATCTGATACAGAATTACGCATCAATAAAGAATTTAAAGAACTCAAGGCATTAGAATTATTGACAAAACCTGAAGGAACAACTTATAAGTGTGTACCTCATGTTGATCAGGATGCAGTATACAAGTGCGTTCATGATGAGCTTAATGATGGTGGTTCGATTACGATATTTCCTGAGGGAGGGAGTCACGATAGGGCAGAAATGCTTCCTTTAAAAGGTAATTACACACTTGTATACAAATATTCTTATCCCTCCCCCAACAAAATCGTTAGCTGGGGTGACTTTGATGGCTTTGGGTGCTATGGCAAAATATCCCGGATTAGACGTCAAGATTGTACCATGCGGTAAAAAAAAAAAAAAAAAAAAAAAAGCCTAATGTTTTTTGTAAATAGGTTTAAACTATTTTCATGCTCATAAATTTAGATCTAGAGCAGTGATTGAATTCGGTAATCCAATGACTATAAGTTCAGAATTAGTTGAAAAATTCAAAATGGGTGGACAAGAAAAACGTGAGGCATGTTCTACTTTACTTGATAGTATCTTTAGTGCACTCAAGACAGTCACTGTCAACTCAGGAAGTTATGAAACACTCATGGTAAACACATACACACACGCATTTCTTTTTCTTTTCTTTTCTTTTTTTTTTTTTTTTTGGTTGGAGGTTAATATTTCTTGATTATTAGTTAATACAAGCAGCACGAAGACTTTATAAACCCGCCCACAGAAAACTGCATTTATCTCAAGTAGTTGATTTGAACAGACGGTTCTTGATTGGTTATAATTTTTTTAAAGATGATCCCAAAGTTATTGAATTACAACAAAAGGTTTTGGCTTATAATCAATTGTTAAAATATCACGGTATCAAGGATCATCAAGTGTTAAAGACAAAAATGAATGATTCAAGAATGCTTTGGCTATTGGTTAAACGTATCTTTATCTTGACCTTCATGACCCTTTTAGCATTTCCTGGTGCTATTCTGAATCTTCCGGTGGTAATTGTGGCTAAAGTAATTAGTGAAAAGAAAGCAAACGGTAAATTACGATTTTTTTTTTAAAAAAAAAAGCGTGTTGCTCATAAATATATATATATATATACTATAGATGCACTCAAAGGATCTACAGTGAAAATTGCAGGAAGAGATGTATTGGCTACCTGGAAACTCTTGGTGGGACTTGTCTTGTTACCTACACTTTACGGATTTTATAGTTTTACTGTATTTGTTGCATTACTGCAGACAGATTTAGAATTGAAATGGAAATTGATTTTGCCCATGATCACTTGGAGTCTTTTACCCTTTGTATCTTATGCTAGTCTTCGATTTGGTGAAATTGGAAACGATATACTTGGGTAAAATAATCATGTAATTTTGTTTTTTTAAAAAAAAAATTGACAAATTATTAGATCCATCAAACCCACTTGGGTTACCTTTTTAGATCCTAGTGGAGCAGAGACACTTTTACATAATAGAGAAAAGCTTTCAAAAGATATCACGGAACTCATTAATGAATATGGGCCCAAAGTATTCCCGGATTTTGATGGTAAAACAAACATATACACTTATAGACATTCATTATACACACATATATATATAGCCAACTATATATCCCGTACCACACTTCATACCCCACTTCAACGCCCTGCGAATGTTTCATGGACCTCTGGCAAGATCCCCAAGATCGCAAGCGGACTATTCCACCAAGCAACCCTGATGAACTGGCTGGATGATAAAACGATTTTCAACTGGGGAAGAACAGACACGGATATAGCCGATGATATCTTCTTTTATTTGGACAAATCAGGTATCAGTGGTCGTAGTCGTAGCGGATCTGTTAGTGAGTCAGAATCAGTTCAAAGTCGTCCCAGGAGCAGGAACAGTAGTTTTAGTAGTAGTAGCACAGCAGGATCTGAAGGCTTTAAAGTAGAAGGCATGACACCCACATTGGCAGAAAAGAATGGCGTAGTCAGACGTATATTTCGTATGGGTGACGGTGATGATTATGAATAATGTGGATAATAAAAATTTCAATCAAAACCTCTATTGGTAGAAGCAGTAAATTAATGTGAAAATGCCCTCATCTGTTATAACAGGTGTGATAAAGACATACATACTAAAGTCTTGTCGCTCCCCTCCCCCTCCTTCTCCCACCTTTAGATCCCTCCTTTTTTTTTAAAAACTATAAAGCCCTTGTATGGTTTGGGCCTTGTGTTATTGTATATATTGTGTTCTATAACTAGTAAATACTTCAATGCCATCACCTTGATTATGATTTTATAACAAAGGAGGGTGAAAGGACTTCTGATTTAATTAATGCATAACAAAATCAAGTAAGTGATCAACAAGACAACTTTATTTGCTAATTGTCTGAGGATAGAGCGTGTAGATTAATTACACTTTTTTTTTTGTCCGCTCAGTCAACAATGGCTATACTTTTTTGGGAAATATTTCATCTTCTTTGATCTTATAGACGTCACACAGTTTTATAGATCTGTCAAGGTCTGTATATTTCACGTGATCATTTAGTTATAAAGCAAATAAGAAATAAGAAAAAAAAAAGGCAAATGGTAAAAAAAAAAAAAAAAAAAAAAAAAAAAAAAAAAAAAAAAGGGGGAAAAAAAAAAAAAAAAAAAAAAAAAAAAAAGAGCGGGCGAATAAAAGTTAATGTTACACTACTGAACAGGCCTTATTCACCCTTTATTCCATGCAAGCAATTTAGTAATTTAAAGGCGTTTTACAAAGAGAGTAACACAACATACAATCAACTCTTTCTTTCTCCTTTCTCGTTTTCCCTCTTTTTCTTTTCTTTTCTCTCTCTCTCTCTCTCTCTCTCTTTTTTTTTTTTTTTTTTTTTATTCTATTTATGCTGGACATAAAATGGAAACCAATAACGAAACCTTATTTAACCGACTCTCGAGCCTCTCATCACGTGCAAGCAAAATCCCACAAAGGATCGCGCAGTCCTCTTTATTCTCACTTCGACCATCGATTTCTACTACTACACATGAATCACGATCTCAACCAACCAAAACAGAAACAGAGAAACCTTATTATTCACTACCCAAAACTGAACGTAAACCTCGTACGACATTAGATTTCTCTCGTTTAGATCAAAAGCAGGTAAAGAAGAAAGGTAGAAAGAATAAGGAAATACTCAATTTAATAGACCTTTCATGACACTTTGCCTTCTTACAACTCTTCCAACTCCTCAGTATCCTCACTTTCTGACCAATCCAGTACTTTAGTTTATACAATATCTGAATGGATAGAACGTCTTGAAGAAAAATGTTTAATTTTACTCATTCATCCAGATACTTCTTTAACACAAGAAATCATCAAAGATACCAAAATTTTATTGAATGCTTGTGAAATTGAACAAACATTAGATTTTATAACTACTAGTAGTACTTCGTTGGTATATAAACACATATATATTATATATCATATATAAACCTATTTTTTTTTTTTTTGGATTTTTTTAATAGGTTAAAAAAGTACGAGAAATCTGTCAAAATTGTGCAAATCATTCGTTGATCAGTTATTGCATCGAATCCGAGAAATTTGAAAAGGAGGCGACCAAGATTCTTAAACAGGAGTACCAACAAGATTTCGAATTAGATCCTCGGATCAAAGAGGCCTCCTGGTTTCGACACCATTTTATTGGAAATCCTTATATTACCTTGATTGGACCATTGGAAGACTCACAAGGTATTATTACGATTGTACAACAAGGACATGAATATCGTATCATCATTCGAGGCAAAGGGGTAAAGTTATAAATCAATATATGTATATATTTTTATATTCATCCATTCATTTTTTTTTTTTTTTTTTTTTTTTTTTTTTTTTGTTGGTAGACACGATATTTTCTTGTATCTGAACAAATGGCTAAAGAAGTAAATGAATTAAAAAGTAGACGTCTTTTCTTTCGAAAGGAAGTTAGGTTTATGGAATCTGCTCTTCTCTCGGTTTGTCCTCATCTGGATTTGAGATCCTTTAAGGAATTATCAGCAGAATTCACACATTTAGCAGGACTAGAAAGGGATCTGTTGAGATATGATGCATTAGCTGTAAGTTTCCATTAAAAAAAAAAAAAAAAAAAATAGGTTTATATAATAATAATAATAATAAATTAGGTTCCTGAACATTACAAATTTGGTCTTTTGAATATTAAAAATGGACAAACAACAGAAAAGGCTTGGATGAGGAATATAGGATTATCAAAAAATTTATCAGACTTTTTGAATATCATGGGTCATAAAATTTCATTGAAGGGATATAAAGGATATGCTGGAGGTTTAGATAAAAAAGTGGATGAAGCAGGTGAATATACTTTTGTTTCCAAATGGAAAGAACATGAAATCGCCTTTCACGTTGGACCGATGATGCCTTTAAAGAAAAATGATGATCAACAAGTACAACGAAAAAGACATATTGGCAATGGTACTTATATATATATATATATATATGTATATTATTTAAGCTGACGTGTTATATTTTAGATATTGTATCGATTATTTTTATTGAAGAAGATCAAGCATTTGATCCAAGAGCGATTATTTCCAATTTTGTGTTTGTTTTTATTGTAATTCATCCTGAATTAATTCAAGGCAAAAGACAATGGAGGTAAAAAAAAAAAAAAAAAAAAAAAAAAAAAAATTATTCATCATTTATATATATAAATATATATACATGTAGAGTGGAAGTTATCAAAAATAAAAAGATTGATTCTTTTGATCCTCCTTTACCAAGTCCACCTTTATTTAATGATGAAGATTTGAAGTCTTTTCTTACCTTAAAAAGTAAAAAAAAAAAAAAAAAAAGGCTTTTTTTTTTTTAATCTGTCTTGTAGTGATCCATGCTGAAAGTGCCTCTTTGAAATCTGAACGATTGTCTACACCCAACAATAAGGCTAGATTAGGCTTACTCAATAATTATATCAAAAACACGTTAGAATATCAGACAAAGGTCGAAAAAAAGCCAAGACAGAGATCTGTGGATCATAAATCTCGTTTGTTACAAAAGGCAATGAAAAATGATGTCAACCAATACATGGCGACCAGTAGTGCTGATATACCACCCAGTGTGTTACTCCCCACTCGATCCAACAGTACAAGGGCTATACTTGGATTTTCTCGAAGAAAAGGCAAAGAACCTAGTAAACTGAACACGACACATCAAGGTAAAAAAAAAAAAAAAAAAAAAAAAAAAAAAAAAAAAAAAAACCTTACAAGTTGAATATTACCTAATAAAAAAGAATTTTGAATTTCTTAGGTCTTGATATAAAAATTGGACAAAACATTCAATTATCAACCGAAAGCTTTATATCCACTGAACAATTATTTGGTAGCAATGTAATACAATCTTGACCCCGTTGCGCGCGTTTATATATATATATATATATATATAAAAGAGAAAAGTTATTTATTGTGTACAGAAAGATAGAGAGGTATAAAAGGAGATTAATATTAAGGTCGGTTGTTGTTAAAAAACATCATCATAGTATGTGCAGCAGCAGAAGAGGTGGGAGAAGGAGATTCATCCTCTACCAATAAATCGGGAATAGACAAACCAGGCTCATTACGCGTCCAATCTTGTTCTTTCTTTTCTGTCATAGCAATAGCGTAGGATAAGAATTCGAGTGAGTTCTTGACTGGTTCACGTCGAGATTTTTTGTTATCAGGCGAGCCCAAGGGACTGGGTAATGTCTTACTGGGGCGTCTTGATCGTTTGGGATGTGATGTATGTTTATCAATGATATGTTGTTGTGTAAATCGTGGTATCGGAATATCCTTCATTGATTCCCTTTGTTTCTTTTTCCATGAGCTTTCAACATCCACCAATGTCTTGTCTTCCCATCCATTGTTCAATTTAAACTTTGCAAACCCTAATCTTGCTCTCAAGGATTCTATATGCTTTAATGAAATTGTCAATCAATTTGTTATTTCCATTTATTCCTTACTTGGTTCATATCTTGATTATTTGTTTGGGTATCTTTCATTTTTTTTTTTTTTTTTTACTTTTTTCCTTACAAAAAAAAATATTTTTCATAAAAAATCCGGGCAGAAAATATACATTTTTAATCCCCGCGACGCGTTTTTACGCGCTTTGACTTTAATCTACACTTTTATTTTTTTTTTAAAAAAAATTATTGGCTGTTTTTTTTTTTTTTTTTTAAAAAAAAAAGGTTTCTTTTTTTCTATAAATGGAAATAATTATCGACCAAAACGTTGCTCCAATTTTGAAAATCGACGTAAACATTGAGATAATGTATGATAATTCATTCGTTGATGACGATTACAATTACTAAAAAGTCAGTTTTTTTGTTTATGAATAATTCATCTTACATGATTTCTGTATGTCGAAGATGCCAAGGGGAATATCCATCCAATGAAACATAGTTATGAGGAAATCCACCAAAGACAATCATCAAGTCAGGATCAGAAATAGTGTCCTCTTTAATAAAGATTTAGTCTTTTTTTTTTCTTAAAAAAAAAAAAAAAAAAAACTAGTTGTTTTCTTACCATGGATATATCGATCCACACATGCCATATCCATTTTTTCAATGGATACTTCTTTAACCAATCTATTGACTACTGAACTCATGAATAATTTTCCATTTTCTTTGGATAAAATAGAAAATTTGATATCTATAAAACAAACTTTCAATATTTCTCTCTCTTTCTCGAAAATTGTTTCTTATTTACGTGGTTCATCAACTTGTATCCATTCTTTTAATTTTTTAGTTTGTCTCTTGTGTAATTCAACAGATCTAGACTTCATCACACCTATAACCTTTCAGTCTTCATCTCTCTCTCTCTCTCTCTTTCTCTTTCTCTTTTTTTTTTTTTTTTTTTTTTTTTTTTTTTTTTTTTTTTTTTTTTTTTTTTTTTTTTTCTTCTTCTTCTTCTTCTTCTTTTTTACCTAGCGCGTCAAAGACAGAGATCTCTTCAATACCCAACTCATAAGCCCAACAAGAAACCGAACTGACATCTTCCATAATCTCATTCCAAATTTGTTCATCTCTTGCATCCGCTAGTTCATGTGATAAAAGAAGACTGAGATGCTTTGGTATCTTTGTCAACTGTTGTTTGTCTATTTCTAATTGTTCCTTTGGGCTTGTCGTCCATTGGTCTAGCTGATCCATGCAATAGGAAAAAATTGATAAAAGCAATGTATAGACAATGTATATGAAATGTATAGTGTGAAGAAAGAAAACACTCGGTAGATCTTCAAGTGTCTTCTTTTGATCTGGTTGTATACGTGGGTATCTTTTCTTTTCTTGTACCATGGAATCGGTTTTGACGAAAGGAACAAAAAAAAAAAAAAAAAAAAAAAAAAAAAAAAAAAAGTCTGGATTCTAAAGGCCAAGAAACTCGGAGAAGATATTTCACGTGTAGTATTTATTATGTATGTTTTTTTTTTTTTAAAAAAAAAAAGAAAACTTATTAGTGATTGTTAGGCAATTATCTCTAATTATCTTATTTCTTGTTATATTCTTGTTTTTTTTTTTTTAAAAAAAAAAAAAGGTTTAATTTAAATGGATATCACCGTGTATATAAAAGCGGCAACAAATGAATAAATTTCTCTTGGAATGTACACAACATTTCCAAAATATGCCACTATAATTGACTACCTTCATATTCAACACGATACTTTTGTTTTAAAAAAAAAAAATAGCGTACGGTGATATGTTGGGCTATCATAAAACATGATAATGTGCCTGTTTATCTATACAATAAATCTATACAATAAATTAACCAATAATGCTCACTGTTCCTAACTATATTTTTCCTTAACATATGCTTTAAAAAATACTTAAAAATGCTTTAAAAATCCGACTTTTGCAAGTTACCTAACGCCATTATGATTATACTATAACGTAATTTAAAAAAGTATTCCACACATAATAAAAGAGAGAGTGTGTGTGTTTTATCTCTTCCCCCTCTTATATACATATATAAATATATACTCTTTTAATCACATGAAAGAATGACGTTTTTCTTTTGTAACTAAAAAAAAAAAAAAAAAAAAAAAAAAAAAAAC
>JNDS01003958.1:0-20692 GCA_000697035.1 Rhizopus stolonifer B9770
TTTTTTTTATAACCGCCAATTATATCTTTTTGTAACCGACAATTACTTTTTTTGTAACCGACAATATTCACCAGCCGGACTGTATCTTTATTCATTACATTCTACCTCAGCTAAAGGACATGTCATACTCTGTAATTAAGAGTCAGATTATATATACCAGGATTCCCTCTACAATCTAATAGCTCTTCTCCTTTAGTCTTAATAAAGATAGTAATTGTTAGCTATTAACTCTTCCTGTCTCTACACAAATAAGCACGAACACTACATTTTTTTTTAATAAGCCAAACAACTATTATCAACATGCCTGCCAGCACCATCCGCATGACCAGATCCAAGAGAGCTGCCCGTGATTCTATCACCTCAACTTCTTCGTTGTCATCTGAAAGATCTGTGTCTCCTGACAAGTCCAAGTCTCACTCTCCTGCACCAGTGGCTCATGGTTTGAATCATTTCTCAAACCGCCCTGGGTCGCCCAGTTATGCCGAAGTGACCAATGGTGCCCGTCCTCGACCTCACTCTCCCTCTCTCACTGCTGCGGTCAATCACGCTGACAGTGTTGAGAGAATGTTTGATTCTGTCGAACTGAAAAAAGAAAGGGACCTTTCTGAATGTTCTGACGCCATGAGTCAGTCCTCCATGAATGAGGATTCTTCCTCTGAGATTTCGGATCACGCCATGAGTGATCGCCGTAAGGCAAAATCTAAGAAATCTTCTCGTCCCAGTAAAAAGTTTAGTTCCAATAAGAGGGACGGCGACAACGAAATTTTTCTTTTAAAACGACAATATAAGAAAGAGAATAATTACCTCCAAAATTTGATCCAGCGTTGTAAAGCCGAAGACGACGAAACAAAGGCTAAGATCTTGAAACGTAAGATTGCGGATAGTTGTGAAGATCTTGACAACATCCAAGATCAGATAAGAAAATTCAGAGCTCATAAAAACGAACATGAGTTTAAGGAGGGTAAGAGCAAACATGTTGTTCGCCCCATGAAAGTCAAGATTCCAGATGGTGCGCTACCTATCTTCCGCCTCGAAGCAGCTTCTTCATACCGCTTTAAGCAATACGGTGAAGATAAATCTGGATCTAGCAATGGGTCTAGCACATTCCGAACAGTAAGGGACTTTATCCGTATTTTCGAGAATGTTGTTGGAAAATACTTCAATGACATGAATAAGGTATGGTTTCGATATCTCAAGAAATCAATTGATTCCAGTCAAGACGACCGAGCCATCAATTGGTTTCATTATTATGGGAAGCAAGACAACTTCAAGAACGGTTCCTGGGAGTATGGTCAAGCTGCGCTTATTAGCAATTTTGAAGATTCGTTTACACAGGACCAATACTGTGAAAAGCTCTGCAGAATTCGTCAATGTGTGGGTGAATTCCCTCATTTATACATAGATCGCTACATGGATCTAATGCAGAAAGCTGACCTCGAAGATAGCCGATGGGCCGTGATAGGTTTTCTTGAGAGTCTTCAGGATAAGGTCAAGGAACGGGTCATCGATCGTCTGAAAATTGAAAGAGCAAGTGATCCTATGCACATAACAGACTGCTATATGCTGAAGGCTGATTCGCTACAAAATATCCAAGCTTTGCTTGATAAGAACAAAACTTATCTTATTGGTGAATGCAACAAGATCTTTCAAGATGTCAAACATGTTGACCTTAAAACACCCAACTTGCCTGAGAAGTCAAAAAGAAAACACATCGCCGAAGACCACCAAGGCCGTGACTATAAGCGTCATCGAGATGATCGCCATCAAGATCGCCCGCACTATCGTCAAGACAGACCAAGCTACCGTCCACGCTACAATGGCCGCCGTCAGGGTCGTTCGGATCGCGCAACCCCTTGTAGACTTTGTGGTGATCCAGCCATTATTCGACACTTAAATGTATGCCCAGTTTTAGCTAAACGAACTGCTATTTACAACAATAAAGGAAATGGGGCAGGCGCATCTCGTCATGCACCCAAAAACTATACGGGTAATTTTTTGCAGAGGCATCGATCTTTTGAAGATAAGCTTCACCAGGAAACACTTCTAATCGACGAATCAATCAGGTTGAAACAGCACCTGCAGAAGCTACCATAGAGTCTGAGCATACCGTTATCCATCCTGCAGATGAGATAATGGAAGGGATTTTAGAGGAGACAAACCTCACACTGTTTCAAGCAGCAATGAAACGTGTTCAAAATCCGGAAAAGTCGACAAAAGGTAATTTCCGTTGCTTTAGCCTAAAAACTAAAGAAGAGAAAAATCCCATAATGCTTCAGAGCTCTTACTCATTATATACTCCATTTTTGTTGAACAATAATAGATTAATGGCCCTCGTCGACACAGGCGCAGAAATTTTTTTTATTAGCCAAAAGATCATTAATAAATTCAACTTGACTGTTAATCCGACACATGGATTATTACTGCTCGCTGACAAAGACAAGTCGTCTGAACGTTTAGGAGTTACTAATGAGTTGAGTGTGGGGTATAAGGGACAACAGTTGTCTCATGTTTTTGAAGTATTAAATTTGAGTGATGATACTGACGCGATCTTTGGTCGTGATATCTTACCGAAACTTGCGATCCATCTTGTTGGCGTTGCCACGAACTGGAACGACAATAAGGTCCTTTTCGATGATTCGATCGACGATAAAGAATACGTTCCAAATGTATCAAACGCTGGCACAATCGGTGAGCACGCTGCATTGTTGTTGGCGCTGCAACCATCTATTGAGAAAAATCAGAAAATTGATATTCATTCGCTGTGTAATTTACCTGAAGCTGTCGTTAGAATAGACACTCCTGAAGGTCAACATGCTCATGTTCTTCAATATCCCATTGTTAATAACACGATGCCGGTATTCGATGAAGCCGTCAAAACTTGGTTCAAAAATGGAGTGATCAAGCGCGCTCCACCATCTCCTTTGAATAGCCCTATTGTGGTAACGCAGTAAAAATGGAGACAATGGATGAATGAGTCTCTTGATTATCTCTTTTATTTCAAGTCAAGACGAGAGAGAGAGCCCACTTAATACAAACTACGTCTTTAAATAGTGGAAGAATAAATGTTAAGGAACCGAAGTAAAGCAAGGTCAATGGGAATTGAGCTTGTGAGCTTAATTGAAGATTTTGTTATTATTTCTTTTTTAAGAAGCATTCATTAAGAATGTATTAAGCGAAGCTTCGTATGATCTTATTTTATATAAGCTTTTAGCAGTAATCTCATACGATATTTAGTATTTACACGTATAAATACGACACCTATTACTTTTGCACCGAAAAAAGATGCCAATGGTAAGGTCACGGAACAGCGTCCTTGTATTGATCCTCAAAAAATCAACATCTTGCTCGAATCTGACAGCTTTTCGTTGCCTTTAATCGATGACATATTCATGATCTCGCTGGTTGTACGATATTTACTTCCCTTGATCTCAAGAGTGCATTTCATCGCCTCCCTATTCATTCTGATCATCAGATCAAGACAACATTCACTCACAGAAACAGACAATATATGTTTCGCCCTGTATCTTTCGAACTCAAACATGTATCTAGCCACTTTATGCGCATGATGAACTTGATAATGAACAACCTACCTAACGTTCATGTATATTTCAATGATATCATCATTGGGACAAAAGGCGATTCGATGGAAGATCATTTCGAAGCTGTTAATGCAGTCATCAACAGGCTCACTGAATTCAACATGATCCTCAATTCTCAAAAGTGTCACTTTGGTAAGAAGAGTGTTCACGTACTAGGTCTCTGTATTTCCGAAAAGGGCAAGAGCCTTGATCCTCGCAATTGACAAATATTGCTAATTGGCCTCGCCTTCGTACAGACAAAGAGATGATGCAATGGTTGGGTGCGGTCAACTACTTTCGTTCTCATATTCCTCGTGTTGCCGCCTTGACTGCTCCTCTGGATCCATTCCGTAATTTCAGTTTCATAGACGACTTCAAGTGGACTCCCGAGCTTGAAACACATTTTCAAAGCATCAAGGACATTCTCTGCTCTAACATTGTCCTCAGTCCTCCTGACGTTACAAAACCGTTCTATGTTGCTACTGATGCCTCCAATACTGGTATCGATGCCGCTTTATTTCAAAAGATTAAAGTTCAAACAGATGATGGTTCAACTTCAATAACCATCCGATACATCGGTTTCATGGCACGCACGCTTTCCCAATCAGAGTGCAATTATTCTGTCACTCGCCGCGAGTTGCTTGCTATTGTGTTTGCTCTAAAGAAATTTCACAAATTTTTGTATAGTAACCATTTTACCTTGTACTCGGATCATCGAGCTCTCACATACTTGCTCACTTCAGATGAACTGAATCTCATGATGATTGGGTGGATGAACACATTATTGTCCTATGCTTTTGACATCGTACATATCCCTGGTATTCAAAATGTTTTGCCTGATGCTCTTTCACGACTTTTTCCATCCGAAAAAGATCTGGCAGGGAGTGATTCAAGAAGCTCAGGAAAACGACGAAATCTTGCTTACAAACCGAATCTTAAGAAGGAACATGAATTAAAAATGAAAAAAAAAAAAAAAAAAAAAAAAAAAAAAAAAAAAAGAACTACAAAGTGTTCTATGTACAAAATCCTACCAAATTCGACGACAAGGATTACCTCACCCCACCATTCGAGGATCGACAAGAGATTCTTTAGGGAATACACAAATTCGGACATTTCGGTGCCGATCACATAGTAAAGATGGTGCACAACCAAGATCTTCACTGGCCCAATCTATTAGCGGATGCGGTTAAATTTGTAAGTAAGTGCAATATCTGTCAGCAGTACAATATTGCTAAAAAGGGTTACAATCCTCATCGACCTGTCTACACTTACGTTCCGGGGAATTCCTACGCATTCGATTTATTTGGCCCATTTCAATCATCAAGTAACATGTACACATACGTCTTGATAATGGTAGACATTTGTACCGGATTTTGCATATTAAGAAGTGACTAATAGTCACTTTGGTGTAACATTATTCTTTATTACAAAAAGAGTTTTTTAGAGCAGCATGCTTTTTCTCTTCACCTAAACAAAGACCTAATATTTGTCTCGTTCCGTTTCGACTCTTTAATATCAAATACAACAAAGCCCCTAGTAGACAAAAAGGCAAAAATCGTCGCAGGTGCCATGGTTGATATATTTTCCTTACTCGGCTATCCTAGACATTTTGTATGTAGCGACAATGGTACTGAATTCAAAAACGAAGCTCCAGAGAACCTATTCAACACTACAGGTATCGACAGAATATATTCCACTCCTTATCATCCTTCAGCAAACAGTGCTGCTGAACGCTTTGTTCAATTCATGAAAAAGGTACTGGTAAAGTATCCCGAAGGTGCTACTGAAGACTGGCATCACTATATCCCGGCTGTACAGCTCATGATGAACAATAAGATCTCTACTAGACTACAGTTCACACCATTCTCATTAATGTTTGCTCGTAACATAAACGTCTTCATTGATTACCGGGATGATTCGGGGGAACACAAGAAAAAGGAGTATATGCCTCATGATGAGTTCCTGAAAAGAATTGATTATATGTCGCAAGTTGTCTTCTCTGCTATTAAGGATAGAACCGATCTTTACACCCAAAGACAAAAGGGAAAAGCTGACAGCAAAAAAAAGTCAGGTGAAATTTCCGGATGGAGCGTACGTGATGGTCGCGATAAGGAGCAATACAACAACATTCTGAAGAAATGTTGTCTTGTATTGGAAATAAGAAATTGGTGTGTTACCATAATGATTTAAAAAGGGAGACCTTGGAATTGGAAATGAGGGTTGAAGGAAAGCTATTGGCAGAATTGGGAAATACGATGGCTGTAAGTTTTGATATTATGCTTGATAATTTGATGCACTACTTTTAACAAATTGGATAACTTTAGATGATCCAATATTCAAGTCGAAAGGAAATAAAGTGTCAGATATTTGATAGTTACAAAGTAGCAGATGATTTTGATGCCAAGATCTTGGACATTTTTTTTTTTTTAGCTTAGTAAGGATTGTTTATTGTAAGTCAAGTAAAATATATACTGATATCTGTCATTACTTTGTGTAGTATGGATAAGCTTCCTGATGAACCCTTGTTAAATCATACGATCAAAGAGACTGAATTGATAACAAAGTTCTTGGATCCAATATTGAATGAGGTGTTAAATGATCATGATCTGTATCATGATTTTACGTGGTAAATATTGCTCTAATGTCTTCAATAAATATGTAAGCTCAATATAGTTCTCTTTAGGACAAATACACGTAGCACTGGTACAGAGGATGAACGCCCAGATGCAGAGATGGTTATTTTAAAACAAAGAACCATTGATTACACTGTTGGGTACTGTGAGGTGAAGACCAGCGAAAGTAGTAGCAATACTATCGAGGTGCATGATGATATGGTAAAATTGGCAAGATTCGGAAAAAGTTTTGTGATGAAAAGAATTTGGATGGTAGATTGCTAGCAATGGTAGCTGGTAAGTTTATCACAAACATGTAATTTTTTTCCCTGTATACTCATTTATTTTTTCTTCTCACAACAAGGAAATGAAGCTTATGTTTTATATGATGGTGATGCGGGCAAATGCATTTTATACAATGTTTGAAATCTGTAGTATCGAAGTCCCCAAGTGTTTATCCTCTCTCCCAAGTCACGTTGCAAAAGCACATCAAATCAAACAGGTTATTCATGCGTACCATAATCATTGTGTTAAACGTCCCCCTGAATCTTCAAAGAGGGGAAGAAGCAGATCTATGACTAAAGAAGATTACCAGTCAGTAGGGAATACCAACAAACCAAAAAGAATGAAGTCCTATTTAATATTTAATTAAATCATACAAATCTCTTTTTAAATACATTTAATGTTTAATTAATAGTAATAACTACAATAAAGAAACTGAAATAGCATTATACAATTTAAATATGAAACATTTTTCGTAAAAGATTATACTCAGCCAAACAACTGAAAACCACCCAGTTTCCCTGGATCAAACCCTCAGAAAGCTTTTATTAGAAACATTTGTATATTCTGAGAGCATCCCAGGATCTCCTGTATAGCAGCTCTAATAATAGTTTAAATGATGTTGATGTCAAGTGTTTCTTTTTATTTATTTATTTATTTTTATTTATTTTTATTTATTTTTTAATAAATTATAATTCCAAACTACTTTGACCTCCCAGAGGAACTCAAAACAAAGCTTGATGAAGAATACTGAAGAGATGAGAAGCTCTTGAAAAAAAAAAAAAAAAAAAAAAAAAAGAAAACGTCATTAAAATTAATGTTTGTCGCATTTAATGTAACCGCTGCTGACGTTTTTTTTCGAAATTTTAAATTTAATGTGACCGCAGATGCTCTAATTGATTCGCTCTAAACGCGGATTCAGAGCATTAAAAAAAAACGCGTTCAGACTATTTCGTGACCTTTTTTTTTTTTTTTCTTCTTTACAAGCGTTTACAATGAGTGCCATGGATATTAATTCACTGAAAAATCATAAAGGAAAAGGCAAAATGACAACTCAAAATACCGAAACCGATGGTTTACCTTGGGTAGAAAAATATCGTCCAGCCACGTTAGACGATCTTGTATCGCATAAAGACATTACATCAACAAGTACTTTTTTTTCAAAAAAAAAAAAAAATTAAACACTTTAATTAGTTGAGACATTCATTGACGCCAAAAGACTTCCTCATTTGTTATTTTATGGTCCTCCTGGTACCGGTAAAACGTCCACTATATTGGCATGTGCCCGAAAAATGTATGGAGAAAAATACAAGAAAATGGTTTTAGATTTAAATGCTTCCGATGATCGTGGTATTGACGTTGTTCGAGAGCAAATCAAAAATTTTGCTAGTTCTAAAACCATGTTCAGGTAATGAAGAAAAAAATAAAAGGAAAAAAAAAGTTACTAAACGTGATTGTTTAGTTCTGAATCCAGGTAAAGAGAGAGAGAGAGAGAGAGAGAATTAGAAAAACAAAAAAGAAACCAATCAGCGTGATTGTTTAGTCCTGGATTTAAACTTATTGTATTGGATGAAGCCGATTCCATGACCAATCAAGCACAATCAGCACTTCGTCGTGTTATTGAAAAGTATACCAAGAATGTTCGATTTTGTATTATTTGTAATTATGTGAGCAAGATTATTCCAGCCATTCAGTCGCGTTGTACTCGTTTCCGATTTGCGCCTTTGGAAATGGAACAAGTGGAAGCGCGATTACAAACTATTGTAGATCAAGAAGGAGTTGACTTGACTGAGGACGGAAAGAAGGCACTTCTTCAGCTGTCTAAAGGTGATATGCGTCGTGCACTCAATATACTGCAGTCATGCCATACTGTTTATGATCGAATTGATGAAAATGCCATTTATAATTGTACCGGACATCCACACCCCCAAGACATTGACCGTATTTTTAGATGGATGATGTCAGAGGAATTTACAACTGCTTATTCAAGTAAACAAAAAAAAAAAAAAAAAAAAAAAAAAAAAACACACACACACACATAGTGAATGATCCTAACGTGCAAATACAGATATTGAAAAGTTAAAAAGAGAATCAGGATTGGCACTGCAGGATATTATAACTGAAGTATACTATTATGCACGCAAAGTAGAGTTTCCTGCAGAATCACAGTACTTTATGTTTGATAAATTAGCGGATATTGAGTACAAATTGGAAGAAGGGTGTGATGAGAAAATACAACTTGGAGCACTTATCGGTGTATTTAAATTGGCAACTGAAAAAATACAATAGAGTACAACCACTCACAACTAACGAGGGATTCCTTTAAATCAACGTTTAAATAAACAACTGTTTTACTTGTATTTGGTCTCTTTGCGAGCCTGACATAATGTCGAGGCTTGTAAGTCCATGATATTTAAATAGGTCTTGTGAAATTCAATACCTTAAGGCTGAGCCTTAGGATGTATTCCACAGTGCAAGCAGGATCAAATGTCAAATATGTTTGTATATTCCTCTTCCGGTTGTTATAAAACGTTGATAAGGAACACCTTCCGAGAAAATACTGATAGAAATAATGAATTGATAGAAATAACGAATTGACAGAATTCGTTGCTGATAAATGAATGAACGTTTATGCATCATATTAACAAGACAAAATACCAGCAATGTTACTCGTTCATTTCCGTTTTAAGCCCAATGTGATATTAATCAGTCATCTTCAATGCCCTCTGCGGTATAGATGTGTGTGTCCCCTAAACCAAACGGACACATTCCTTTAAACAGTTGCCATATTCATGAATGTTTTTAAATGCATTAACTTTCAATATAAACTTTCCCTCGAATAATACCATTTTTAGCCATTGTTTCTGTATTCTACCAATGTTTTTAATATTTTGCTTTATAACTATCAAATACACATTCCGTGGGAGTACATTTTTATTTGATATTTGTTTTAGTTTAAGCATAGGTTGAGATTTGGTAACTTGGTTACTCTGTGTCAACTACTGCGTTTTCTTCGATAAAAATTTCAAGCAGATATTGAGTATCAAAGGGTTTGAACTACACAAAATTATTGAATATTAGAGGGTTTGAATTACACAGAATTATTGAATATTAAAGGGTTTGAATTACAGAGCTTATGAAACCATTCTGGGATATTGGCGATCAAAATAGAAACACTTTTTTGAAAATTTAGGTTTCGGGACATTGAGAATTATCAATACTTTTAAGGAAATCAACAAAAGGGAAAATATAATGATTTTAGTAAATAGAGAAATGAAGGAAAGAAAGTACAAACCCTCAAGGGATTAGTTCAATCTGACTATCTCCTCGAATAATCTAAAAATGTAAAATCGTCAATATCAGATCGATGAGGTTTCAACCGTGACTGCGTGCACAACCTTGCCATGCAAAAGGAGCAAACAAGCAAAAAAAAAAAAAGTGTGTGAATCTACCCTTTTCTTTTTTTTTTATGAAAAAAGTTACATTGACTACTGCTTTAAAAGAAAGAATAGGAAAGCAATAAGGAATATTAGTTAAATGGATGTTTCCCAATTATGTATAGATGTTAACCATTCAACATCTACAGAATCAATTTCTGTAAATACAGACAATAATAATAACAACAATAACAATAATAATGATCGAGTATTCAACGATGATAACAAAAATAGGGGAAAATATGCTGAAAGGTATATAAAGAATACGACTATATAATTCATTCATGTGTAGACTACATATCCCTTCCCTAGCAGAATTCGCTTGTGTAAATAAATCAAACCAGTCTAAAATATACCACCAAACACATCCTTATCATTCTCCGCCTCTTCGTCCTCTCCCTCAACAACACAATTCAATTTACCGAGAACATATCGAACCAGAAGAGGATAATAATTCACCTTTAAAACAAGTAAAAAAAAAACATGATTTTTCTTTTTTTTTATATTAGAGATTTCTCAATTGTTTAGACTATTGAACAATGCACAATGATACACAAAGAAATTACAAGATATCGCATGGATCCTTTAACTGAGGCGGATCGAAATAAAATAATCGAGCTTATATATTACACAACAGATTCAGTGATCAACTCACTAAAGACATTAGATGACCAGCTATTCTCACCTAACGAGTCTGAAGATTGTTCAATTGCGCCCTCCTCCTCTTCCCTTTCATTGACACAAGTAATTCAGTATATACTTTACTTTCAATAACGTAATTTTTTTTTTTAGCATGAAGAAGTGAATTCCAATAAATATGAAATGATTCGTCAAGCACGAAACTTGCAAGACAGCACCCTTCGACCGAAATATCGACGAAGAAATGTAAAACAACTCATTAATCAAATTACAGTTCATTCATTTCTCTTTTTTGCAGAAACGTAGTATGATTGGACAAAGGTGTCATTCATGCAATACAACAGAAACACCTGAATGGCGAAGGGGACCAGATGGTGCCAGAACACTTTGTAACGCATGCGGTCTACGTAAGATTGTAATCATTTTACTCTCTTCTCACTCTGCTTAGATTACTCAAAGCTGTTACGGAAAGGGTCTATGACTGTCCAAGCACACCATACCGTATTTGATCCTCCACTAGAGATAAAGAATTCAAATGAACTTAATCAATTTCCAATCATTCAAGTACAAACAAGCAAACCAAACGATAGTATGAGCGCTCTCAACAGTAGTAGCACAACAGATTCAATTTTTGGAGAACATCAATAATAATAAACTCTGCAACTAGCAAAAAGGAAGGGGAGAGGACCATTTTTAGTGGGGATGAAAAGTTCATCTTCTCTGCATGATCTTTGCAATTTCCTTATTCGTTAGTTTAATATACAATCAAGATCCATTCAAACCCCTCGTTATAATCTCGTTTAGGCGATACAAAAAAAACCCGTATTCTCGGACAAAAAATTAAAAAATCACACTCCTTTTCTAAAAAAAAAAATCTTGATTTTCTCTAAGAGGAGCTTAGCTTCAGGGCCAAACATTCTTTGTATATCCTTATAGAAGCATGAGGCCGTTTGTGTTAAAAAAAAAAATCTTTTTGTGAAACGGAATTCGAAAAAGCTTTGGTAAAATGAAAGTTGAGTAACACACTTTTTTTTTTCTCTAATATGCGCTTTAAAGCTACTGTCAATAACCCTACTGGTTTATTTAGTAATTTTATATAAAGAGGATGAAAAGAAATTACAACTAAATTCTCTATTCATAATACATAGAAATTGCTCAAACATTGGATAAAATTGGTCCCACTGTGATCATGACCTTGTCTAGAGATTCTGTCAGTTTTATTCAACATCGAGAATACGAGACAGGCATTCAAGCTTGGATGTAAATTGGAAAATATAATTGGACTTTTTTTTTTTTTTAACCAATGATTTAGGAAAATGCAACCTGTAAGAACATCACGATCGCAATCATGTAACGGATTTTATAGCATTCATTGTTTACAAATTATCGACTAGAAGGAACAAGAACTGGAGAGATCAACCTTTGCTTTCGCGTAAACGCTCTGCTTTCTATTAGCAGAAATGCCCAACGAGCAACAGATATTCAAGTCAAATTGTTGATAAAAGACGGTAGACCTTTTATTAGTTGGATAATGACGATTAGTGTACCACATGGAATAATTCTCATAAATGTACTGACTTTGTTGTAGGATAAAGAAAATGAATTTACACATGAACTTGATGTTGAGATTCTTTATTCGGATAGAATGATTTACATCAGAGAACCTGTTGCATTAGCTACACCTCATGTAAGTTTTATAATTATTAAAAAAAAAAAAAAAAAAAAAAAAAAAAAAAAAAAAAAAACTAATTATTCTTTAGACATATATCATGTTACCTGATGTGGGTGAGCTGAAACATAGAGTAGAAAAGCTCAAATCAATTTCAAAATTCTGCACCTTATCAGCCAATATGAACGGTACCTTCAAAATCACATTCGAAACATCTACAGCTGAAGGTGAAGCCGTATATGAGGAATTAGAAAATCCACAGCTGGAGGGACATGAATCAGACAGAGACCCACTTGAGTTTGCATATGTATGTATAGCGACTGAAGATTTCGATAGTTTCTTGAGTTGTCATCATTTGGAACCTAAAAGTATAGTTTGTGCTGTCACGGATGAAATGCAGCTTGCATTTTATGCATACATGAACATTGAACAATATCAGACACTTGAAGCCCCCATTCTACCCATCAACACACCACAAACAGTTCTGACTTGCCATGTGCCTGTGCATCTTGAATAAACCTATTTGTAATAGCGTTACACGGATAAAATGTGTGTTTTCTAATTGCTATCATCATAGCACAATGGTTTATCTTTGTACCTTCTTTTTCTTCTTCTTCTTCTTCTTTTTTTCTATGGCGTTATCATTAACCATTATACCTGACATGGGTACAATAGATACATTTCATAATAATACAATATTACCCAACCAAGTCTACGTGATCAAGGGCACAGTTGAAATCAGCGTGTCTCGACCTATCCAAGTCAAACAACTATATGTCCAATTCCGCGGCAATGTGGAAAGTCTAGTGGGTGTTTCAGATTTACAATTTGAAGAAAAACATACAGTCTTTGGAGATCAAATACCTATCGATCAATGGGAGACACTCGACGACGATGAACTCGGTCTGGTCAGTCGTCTGTCACGAAGAGCTTTTGGACAATCCCTGGCCATCTACAGCCTAATAGACGAAAGTCTGTGTTTGTTGGACGAACCCCGTTTATTCCCAAAGGGGAAAACATCATGGCCCTTTCACTTGACCCTTCGTCATATCCATCTTTTGCCACCGTCAATTCTCACCCCGCATCACAAAATAGCCTACCATCTTTTGGCCAGAATCAAGCTGACCTCACTCACTGAACGGGTAAGAGTGACTTATTGGCACATATGTATGCAGATCATGAACGATCATGATGCTACCATTCAAATGCAGCCCTTGAAACATAAACGGCAGATCCTGGGTGCCAGTCAAAAAATCAGTCTAAGTCGGCATTCTTATCCAAATATGCAGGCAGTCAATGAATTGCATCGTGTTCGATACAGAGGCTCGAGATCTCAAAGGATATCTTATGAGATTTCTGTGGCTAAATTCATCTGCTTGCAACAAAACACAATGGATTTCAACTGTCAGTTTCATTCACTTGTTGAAGATACGAAAATTAAGACAATTGAATATTATCTGGAACAGACAGAGATATATCCGTAAGAGTAAATAATTTAAAAGAAAGTCATATCAATGAAAATGTCGTGCATAGAACCAAACCAGGTATATTTGATAAAGACAGTCCAATGGTTTCTAATAAACAGAACACACGGAAAAGAAGGTTTTCTCGCAAGTACAAGCAAGCGATTTGATCCAACAGATGCTAAATCTATATTTATAGGGACCCAGATAACCATGGAAACAGAAGATAATGCTGTTGATCTGAGTAAGTATTCCCACCAAGGGGAGTTAATTGTAATGACGTTTGTGATAGATTTAAGGCTGCCTATTGATCTACCACAAATATCACCACCTATTCACACACACACTTTAAAAATAAGCCATAGATTGAAAGTGCTTGTAAAGTTTAGAGATGAAACAAGAGAGAAAAATATGTCACTGAGCTTTCCGTTGACAGTTGTCACTGTACCATCCATGTTAACGAACAACCGATCTGTGAGTGTGACACATGCACAAATTGAGATCGACCCATGGAGTCATGAACAAACACACGATTTACCGAGCTATTTCCAAGTCATACGTGAAGGAATGCCGCCCTCTCCCTTTGTTGAAGACAACTAAAAGAGAAAAGAAGGGAAAAAGAAATACCCAATAATGTAGGACAAGCAACGAGGTCTGCGTTGATAAAAATGAAACTATCTCCGCAACATTTCTCTCTTTTTTTCTTTTTCAAAGTACAACAATAAAAAATAAATAAAAAAAAAAACTAAAAAATATGGGAGTTTCACAATCGAAAAAGAAAACACCAAGCACAAAAGATTTAAAACTATATGCGAGCAGACATATGACCACAAGTTCAACATCCACCAATGGAAGTCAAACTAAGAAATCTGATCAAAAATCTTCAAATAAGCATAGCTCTTCTTCTAATGATTCACGGCCCACCACTCCTATCACTATGAACTCAAACCCAATCATGAATAGAATATCTTCAATCACAGGTCGTTCACCACCTTCATATCAGTCTACACCTTCTCCTGCTGACAAACCCATGAATTATCATCAATCCAATAGTTTTTTCTTACCAAAAGATTGGGAATCACGAAATTATGAAGACAATGTAAATATATTTACAAATACATGCATCTAATATCAACTTTAGCTTCACTTTGCATTAAAAACGGTTTTTGGAGGGTAACATGAGTCAATTCATTTTAGCTGCTAAACCAATTTCCATAGAAATGTTTCTCAAGCTGTATTACCAAGACTCCAAAAAGGCGCACACGTTATTCAACTGGGTGCATGCACTAGTACATGGATGATGGTAATGAATTAAAAAAAAAAAAAAGGAGGGTACAAGGGGGGTGATCATGATCTCATTATATGTATTAGGATATGGCGACACAATTTCCATTTTGTCAGTTTACGGGTATAGAGGTAACACCGGGAAGTCTCTTGAAAGAGTTCCCACCTTTACCCAATGTCACCTTTGAAAGAGGAAAAGCACCGACCGAGATAATGGAATCTATCCCGGATAACTCTGTAGATTATATACACCTTCGATCTTGCTCTTCATTTTTCACGTTTGATCAATTGAATAAAGCTTTTGAAGAATCCTATCGTATATTGAAGCCAGAAGGTGTCATTCGTGTGGAAGATATACATAATCAGGCTTCTGGAACTGTCATGATTGAATCCTTTGTCGAAACACGTATGCATATACATATATATATTCTTTTAATTGATCTTTCCTAGTACGCAACATAGCTGCTGTCAATAATATCGAATTTGACTTTGCGATAAAAGCTGGAAATGTGGCTAGTCAACACAACTTTTCAGTAATCGAATCAAGAAAAAAACGAGTTCAATATGGTATCTTTGCAAGTGTTCATTCATTTACTTATCTTTTTTTTTTAGGTTCTGATGGAAAAGTAACGGAAGAATTCATCATGTTCTTGTTGGGAATATTCGAGGAGCTCACTGATTTCTTGGCACCTCAATTAGGACTGGATCCGGAAGATTATAAGCTTCGAGTAGAAATGTTTTGTGCTCAATGTGTTAAAAACGATGCCCATATGGACTGGTATTCATGGGTTTTCCAAAAGCCATAAATGAAGGCTTTCCTTTTTTTTTTTTTTTTTCTCCTGTATGCTTACACATTTACTATGCTCATATGCCTTTTTATTATTATCATTATCATTATCACTATACATATACTCTATGAATCCTTAAATATTAATATTTAGTATCTTACGTTACATTACTTGTCAACTATTTTTTTTTTGGGGGGGTGAGCTTTATTCGGCAATATAATTAATTAGTGAAACATAAATGCATTTCGGTTTGAGATAAGCATAGATGATGACACATTTACAGATTTGGCTACAGTTTTTTAGCCTAAATTTAGATGATGGACGAAAAAAATGACTGTTTAGAACATGTGCATTTAAGTTAATTTTTTTTTTCTATATTTTTACCATGCAAAACCATCTGGTGTTAATTCCACGATTTTTCTGGTAAAAAAAAAGAAAGAAGGTCTTCCCAAACGGAAAGTGATATATGTAACATGCTTCTTGAAGCTTTTATATCCTTATCTTTTAATATATAGCAGGTTTTGCATCTTAATATACCAAACGATGATTTTCCATCTGAGAACATGTTATCGGCCAGCGTTATCTTTTTGCATAAACAGTTGAAATCTGGTTGCTCGCCGTGTCTTTTGTTTTTCATACTAAATACAATCAATGAGACTCGTTCAGCCAGCCTTTAATTTTTTTTTTTTTTTTTAGTTCTGCATGTTTGCTGCACTCAGATAATTGAACTTACTATTTCTTCTACGATTACATTTTTTGCTTCCACTGATCAATAAGTCTTGATCATTTCAATATTGGTAAGATTTCTGATTCAGTTATGTTAAACCCCTTTTTTGGCCTTATTTATTCCATAATATGAACTTGACTATTGTGTATCATTCAAATGCTATTAGAAATTTAATTTGGAAGCTTGTTCTTACGATCTTTGTAGATGCCTGTCTAATACAATTATAGGCTTTGTTCATATATTATTGTAGGTTTTCTTTTGAAGGCATTTTTGTGAAAGAGAATCAACAAAACGAATTACAGTGGTCGCTCAATATAATGATGCTCGATATAAGCGTGAGATTTACAAAAAGAAGTTCCTTTCCCCGCGTTGACACTAATAAAGCCGTTATTCTTCATAAAGAGTGAAATCTAAAATCAGATATCCATGGGCACAACTTACTGTAAGTCTTTTTTTTTTTTTTTTTCTTCCTTTTTCCGTGGTATTCATCATTCTTAGACAATCTGGAAGTTTTTTTTAAATATTTCCTTTTATTGTCGCGAATTTTCACTGAGTTTCCTTCCAAAATCTTATTTTGTAACGGTTATGTCGTTTCGTTTGCCTTGAAGAAAAAATAGATACTGTTACCATGTTGTATCCCAGTATCTACCAAGTAAGAAAAATCGCTTCGAGAGTCTCTCTATTTACAGAAACTTCTGGGTGAAGCAATGTCATATCAATTTCGACAATAGAAACATGAGTATAAAAACGCCTCCCCCCCTCCTTTTATATTATTCATTATCTTATACACAAGTGTTTTGTTGAGCAATCGCCAAATAGGGTCGGTTGGTTTATAATGATACAAATTCATGCTCTTTATAAGAGTGACGCTTTTGATAATTTTAGTTACTTTCATACTGTAAAGAAAGGGGTAAAAAAAAATGGGTGCCTAAATCAGATTTATTGTAAACAATAGACAAGTTGGACATCTCACATTTGTTATACTCAGTTTTTATACTTTAGAATATCATGAAAGCGGTGTGTCTAAAGCTTTTTGTATTGATCTTTAGTCTGATTGATCTGTTTTTTTATGAAGTTGTATAATATAAAACACCTGATCAAACTATACGACCATAGATAAGAATATATTCAAGAACTGTAAACCGGAAAAAAAAGCATCTACTTCATTTTAAAAAGCATGTCTTTTATGATACTCATTTCTTAGTAGAACAAATAAGTAAAAAGAGAGGTTCTACTTTTTACTGGTGTTATCTGTGTATGGATTCTTTTATGTTTGGTAAACAGCTTTGCATTTAAATTGAACGTATCGTAACAGCAGATTCATTTACCATTTTAGTAACCGACCTCCATTGGTTTTCGGACCACAAATTCATTTAAAAAATACAAATTTCTCTCTTTTTTTTTTTTTTTTTGTTTGTTTATAGAAAATGACTATTGAATATGGGTCCATCAACAGTCAAGAGGACCCAATAACTGAATCTGATAGAGATATGCTAATGGGAGATAGACCAGGTTATGGCAGTAGATCAAAGATAGAGAGTGCCTTTAATCTGGTTAATTCAACTGTTGGCTCTGGTATTATCGGTTTACCCTTTGCTATCTATTTAGCAGGATTTTGGACAGCCCTTGTTTTATCCATTATAGTGTCTGCTATATCTCAACTAGGTCTTTACATGCTTGTGGTATCCGGGAAACGTTCTGGTACTTACAAGCTCGCTACTTTGATGGAGCATGTCATTGGCCGACCAGGTTATCATTTCTTGAATTTTTTGGTTTTGGTTCAAGCAGCCGGTGCTTGCGTTAGTTACTATATATGTAAGATAATCTTCTTTCTTTTTGATAATCTTTAGACGATTAACATTGAGTGAATAGTATTGGGTGATACGATCCCTGTACTTTTACAACTGTACTTTCCTGATCATCCGAACCTTACACAAAGATCGCTTGTAATCGGATGCATTTCTATACTTTTTGTAAGGATCTAAAATCATTTTCAAGACACAATCAAAATTAACACTTTTATTTAATCAAAGGTATTGCCTTTAAATTTATCAAGATCATTGGGTGCATTAGCAAAATGGTCTATCTTATCCGTGTTGTGTTTACCTGTGATCATTATAGCACTTCTTTGGCGCGCTCCTACTTATTCTAAATCACATGAATCACCACTTGATTGGGAAAGCCCCGATCTTTTTGGAGCTCTAGGCATTTTGGCATTCGCATTTTCTTGCCCTCATGTGTGTTTCAGTGTTTATCTCAGTTTAAAACAACAAACAGTCAAAGCATGGAATATTACTACAACACTTGCTTCGATAATGACATGGATAGTATCCATTGCTTTTGCTGTTGTCGGCTATCTTAGTTTTGGTGTTGATGTTCAACCCAATCTGTTTTTAAACTTTCCTTCGGACGACCTTATCGTAAATATTGCTAGATTTGCTTTGGGCTTTAGTATGATTTTAACTATTCCGTACGTTAATTAATTGAAATTACTGAATACAGTTCACTCATTTTTTATTAGAATGGCATTTTATCCAACAAGAGAAGCAGTTCAGAAATTGCTAGGGTTCGAAGCAGCAGATAGACACCCAACCAAGATTCAGCATTATACCGTCACCTTGATACTGTTTATCGTTATTACCATACTTGGTATCACAATCAGGTCACTCGGCAAAGTATATGCTCTAATTGGTGGGTTTGCTGCAACTTGTTTGGCTTACATCTTACCTGCTATTGCATATCTTATCACGCGACAGCAATCCATTGCTCCTGCATCGTATAATGATCAATCTGATGATGAAGTTGCCACAGTAAAAGCCCCGTTGGTCCCACGACAACATTCTTCTTCCACTACATCAACCGCATCATCATCAAGCTATATACCCAAGTTTGGCTTATTGGATGTCGCTGCTGTATTTACACTTGTTTGGGGCGTTGTTGTCATGATATTTGCAACTTCTGGCGCTTTTAAATGATATCCCTAAACCTTACAGTCCTTTTATTTATTTATTTTTTTGTATATAAAAGAAATACGATTGTTTATAAAATGTTTATTTAAAGCTCTCCACAATCTGAAATAACGATACGCTTAGATGCTTTTCCGGAGGCTGATCCACATCTTTCCATCTCCTTGACTACACTTAAACCTGACACCACTTGTCCAAATACAACATGTTTACCGTCCAACCAAGCTGTCTTTTCTGTACAAATAAAAAATTGACTGCCGTTTGTGTTTGCTCCTGCATTTGCCATGGATAAAATACCCTAAGAGTATATTAGCATTTTTTTTTTTTCTTCAAACATTCTCTTCAGCTTACGGGTCCAGTGTGTTTCAATGTAAAATTTTCATCTTCAAACTTTCCACCATAAATAGATTTACCGCCTGTTCCGTTGCCTTTTGTAAAATCACCACCTTGACACATAAACTGAGGAATAACACGGTGAAACGCAGAGTTTTTATATCCAAATCCTGCTTCTCCAGTACACAAGACGCGGAAGTTTTCTGTAAGGTTGATTCAAGGTGTTATTCTAAATGCTATCTTTATCCCTCCCCCTCCCCTTTTTTTTCAATTACCTGCTGTTTTAGGTACAATATCTCCACGAAGTTCCATTTCAATGCGACCGGCAAAAGTATTTCCAATTTGAATATCAAAATATACGCGAGATTTTTTTCCTTTTTGTGCATTTGAAGGTGTATAAGATGAAACTTCTTTTTCTTCATCGTCTTCCTCTTGTGGATTTTCCTTTACTTTTTCCACTCCTTTGTTCTCTTCCGTTCCATCTAAATTACCATACTTTTGTAACCATGATTCATCAGTCCAGACTATACAACATATACTTAGTCTTTCTTTTTCTTTTTTCTTTTTTCTGTACCTGCACGATTGGAAGTTGTTGTAACATTAATAGTCTTTGCAATCTGAACTTTGATTACTTTGCCGTATAACTCTGACAAGTGCATATTATCTATCGCGGCCTGGCAATCTTCAGAAAGTTCATATTCAACAAATCCAAATCCTCTATGTGCGTTGGTAGCTAAATCAAAAGATTAGCATGAAAAAAAAAAAAAAAACATGTTTGCAATCCTTACAATCTATCTCGGTGTTACTCGACATCTGAACAGCAATAACCTCGCCGAAAGGAATGAATGCTGCATGTAAAATTGCTTCATTGACCTGTTGGTCAAGACCACCTATTTTTTTTTTTTTTTTTTTTT
>JNDS01003959.1:0-30526 GCA_000697035.1 Rhizopus stolonifer B9770
ATTAAAAATTCGCCCTGTCTCTATCCAATTTTTTTTTTTTTTTTTTTACTATTGCTTACTGATATAAAGAGTTGTTTTATTATTCTTGGCGATATTTACAACAGTCATAAGAGAGTAAAAGAAAGTAAAGAAAAAAAAAAAGCAAAGTGGGTCTGAAGCACGATTAAAGTAAAAAACCAAGTCACGATTCTTTTAATAATGGAAATCCTGTTGATTTTCTTTTTCTTTTTTTTTTTTTGCCCTTTCTACAAATTTAAAATGGGACGTTCACCATCCCCTAGAGGCTCGAGTCGTCGACGCGATTACAGAGATTTAGACAGGCCACGTTCGAGGTCGCGCTCATCATCACCCCGTAGAAGACGTAGAGATAGTTTTAGTAGATCACCACCAAGAAGAAGAAGAAGCAGATCACCTTATGGTAAAAGAAGAGGAAGATATAGCAGAAGTCCATCTCCTCCAAGAAGAGGAAACAAAAGTCGATACAGCAGAAGTCCATCCACAAGAAGAAGATACAGTCCAGAGCGCAAAGGTAAGCATATAGGCTGTATAAATAACATATCCATATATATATTTATATACATATATATATATATATAGAACGACCTGGACAAAAAGCTCGCAATCGTTCACCTTCTTTGACAGAAAGCCGTCAAAGATCAGGATCCAGAAAACGTGAAGAAATGGTAAGCAGTGAACACGAGCAAATGGAAGAGGACGCAGAAGACGATGAAGAAACAAAAATGATGAAACTTATGGGTTTCGGTGGGTTTGATACAACAAAGAATAAAAAGGTACCAGGTGCAGATGTTTCTGGGGCAAAAATTCGAAAGGCAATTAAATATCGACAATACATGAATCGTAGAGGTGGATTTAACAGGTAAAAAAAAAAAAAAAAAAAAAAAAAAAATTACATAAATCCGTTTATGCTTTTTCTAATTTTTTTAAGGCCATTGGACAACTAAACATGGTAAAGCAAAAATCAATTTTTCATTAAAAAAACACCACATTGTTATCTAATAATGTTCAATTGTTTTAATTTTAATGAATAAACTTGACATAATAACCAAAAATGGATTTTCCACAACCCTCCGGATCACAAACCTTCTCTTCGGACCGGAATATATAAGTTCGGACCGTATATTGTGATACATATTTATTATTTAGATTACCTTTTCATCAAAAAGGTCCTATAGTGTAATGGTTATCATATCGGTCTTTGAATCCGGTGATCCGAGTTCGATTCTCGGTGGGACCTAAATAGCAAAATATGAAACTTTTTTAGTTTCTTCAAAAAGCGGAGAATAAATTAATATTGTTGCACAACCGCCCTCTTTTTCCTCAGGACAAAACCAATGGTCCTAAAAATCTACTGTAAACATCAAGAAGAAAATCATACCGGGCCTTCAAATTCTTTTGTTGAATCACGGGACGTTTCGTTATAACGAAAGGGCGTTTTGTTTCAACGAAACGAAGGAACCAAAAACAGAACATAACACAAAAAAAACAAAAACATATATATATTAGCCAAACTTTTCTTTTCTTTGGAGGATTATTATTATTATCATTATTATTATCACTTTTACCTTTATCTTTTACCTTTTTATCAAAACTATCAATAAATATCCTTCGAAGTCCAAATACTTCTAAAGATCCCTTATTTGTAATTCACAAGAAAGTAATAATCCCTTGAAGCCGAAACAACTTCATTGAAACCCCTTTATTTTTCTTTTTCTTTTTATCCAATCTCAAATTTTATTCAATCTCAAGTCTGATCAACTACACACGATCTGGTGGTCACTTATAACTCATATCAAATACTCTTTTGGATACCAATCAAGTCCAAATCTTTATTCAATTTACAAGAACCTTATCTCCATAACTTATCTCAAGACACAAACCCTGAAAGAATATCCAATTCCACACTATTGTTGTTGCACTGTAGCGTTCACGCCACTCATATTGTTGTAAGAAGATGGAAAATTGAATTCTATATTTTTTGAAAAACAAAAGCTCACAATTATTTTAACAAATTAAAAAACACTTATTCATTTACTTAACAAACCCTCATATTCTTAACCCAAATAAAACACATATTTCCTTTTTTTTATAAAAAAAACCCGTTTAAAACCTTCACTACAAGAATTGACAAGTCCCTTGAAGCCAATATATCTTCATCATAGTCCTCTTTTTTTATTTTACTCTTTTATTTTTATTTTACCTTTCACTCTTAACTCAAATCTGATCCGCTTAACAAGATCTGGTGGCCACTCTACAAGAATCTATTTTATTCAACTTTAAACAAGAACTATATCTGCTTCAGACACAATTGCTTTTACTCTTATTTATCTCAAAATACTCTTGAAAACGAAGCCTATAAATTTACAATGAATTTCGACACATCAAAATCAAATTTTAAATTGGTTCACTTCATGGTCCCTGTTCGTCAATGTTGGTCTTGTCACTGAATCCTATCTTGTTCTATCTGATTTTGACTCCTTTTCTACTTCCTCTGACACCCGTTCCGTCGATCTCAATTTCTATATCATTTCTATTACACTCACTTTGACTACAATCACCTTGATCATATCCACTGTCGGGTTCTACTCTTTAGAACAAACGTCCTTCCGACCCAATGCAAATTGAAGGTATTTCATAGCTTTTTCTCTTGATCCTTCCTTCATTTAATAGTTTAGTTTGCCTATGCACATAAGATAATAAAGTCCACACTTTAATATATATATATATATATAAGCTGGTCATTCGTAATACGAATAAGATCATCTGATTTCAGTTATATTGAAGCTATTGTCTTTTTTCAATTCCACACCCTTGTATGCAACATCCATGATATGAATTTATAGAGTTATCTTCTCATAGCGGTTGGCACTTAAATAACTCAACTAGCTTCAATACTTAATAAAGACATAACGGCTTTTATCAGTCTCGTTATCCTTTTGAATTCTTATTTTTTTATTGATATTTTATTGTTGTTGTTGGTCTCTTTGGGGCAGAAAATGTTTCTGCAGGAAATTTATGGTGATTATGGTGAGGCGGGGACGATGTGCAATGTTGTTGCTAGTCCGACAAGAAGCACAGAGATTCTTGGATAATCTTAATACCAAGTTGCTCCTTTTATATAATTTCATTATTTCATCCTATCAAAAAAAACTTGTTGAGTAACTGGATAATACATAGAGGCTCAATAAATTTACTATGTATTTTAACAATTGGTTAAGTGTGTTACTGTTCATAAAGTCCGGGATATCATCAATGTCTCCTGGTAAGAACATGTTGTCACAAATTTTAGTGATAACCACCACATCCTCATATTGTTTTATCAATTATATACAACCATTCAAACCTAGTGTTAAAATAAATTATGGGAAGATTGTGCAATATCTGTGAATAAAGATATTATCTATGAGATCCACCCTAGAAGGTTTAGTCTCTACTGCTAATAGCTCAATATCTTCTTGTTTAAATTTGTCATTCCGTAAGCCTCCCTTCAATAATAAATCGATTCTCCTTCTCATCATACGTTGAGCCATATTGCTAGATCCAACCTCGTTTACTTGTCTTTCAAAATTGGAAGCAAGACATGGTGATACATCACTAAATGAATAAAAAATTAGTATAAGATCATGAAACTATCGATTATCTAACTATACGTTTTGAGCGTGGTATTACTGTTCAGAAATAAAATTCTCAATATATGCATCCTGTACTCAACAAATCTAAGCACACTACATTAGTTGTATGCCGACAACGCATTGGATGTTAGTGTACCGTTATATGACCAGTATCCTTCCATAAATACCGCTTTTAAATCAATTTTGAGTCGATGCCATTCTTGATTATCAAGTTGAGATGCGATTTGATTCTTTAAAATGTAATTTATCTTTGCTGATAAATCCTATTATCATGGGGCAACACTTGGTACTTAATATATCAAGGCATCCAGATAATAATACACTACATTCAAATCCTTTAAACACGTACAATTTTCGAGAAACAGCTTTTGTTTTGTTAAAAATTCAAAAAAATCTTTCATCATATCAGCAAACATTCTTCTCCTTGAATATTATTACGAATAATCTCCTCTTATTTTTTTTTTTTTTTTTTTTTTCCTTTCCTTTCCCCCATTCTAAATTAAAAAAAAAAAAAGAAAAAGAAAAACAAAAAAAAACTTAAAAGTCTCGTAATCTTTGTAATGATAATTTTTCCTCGACTCTTACAATACTAACCTCTTTTATTTCATTAGCTTTAAAAAAACTATCATGCGTTCTTTTTCTTTTTATTTCTAGGCTAAAGAGCTCTGAAATTCCCAAAGTAAATTATATGTTCTTTAAGCGATAAAATAACACCCATTACTTTTTGATTAATCATTTTCTTTAGTCTTATTTTTTCTTACTTTTGCTGGACGATAAAACTGTTGCCTCTTGTCGTTTAAAGTACGTTTTCTTTTTTCATGATATCAATATAACTTCTGCTGACAAAGTTCTAGTATTACACAATACAATTACTCAAGTCAATACTACTGCCTTCTTCCCTTGAGCTTCATCAAAATGATACCATTTTTTTTTAAAAAAAAATAAATACATCCCATGCTTACCTTTTTAGTTTAGGGCTTCCATTACATATTATAACCAATGTCATCCATGGTTCATCAATCTTTTTCATGGTATAATAACGATTTTTTGTGTCTCACTTTATTTTGACAATTTTTTTATAGTGCACGTGGTTGCTCAGCACACCAAACACATCTTCACTGTATTACGTCTTGATTGTTGACTATTATTCCATCTATGTAAGGTGAAATCGTGCGAACCAACTCAATGGCTATTATCATTAACCTTTTATTTTATTTGGTGTTTCATAGCTATCAAATCACTTCTCACCTTTGCTATCCTCATCGTAATTATGTATCATATACAATCGGTTATTGCTTTTGCTAATGCTATTATAAACTACAACAACCAATTCTAATATTTTCTATTGCGTGGTTGAAGATTTTATATAGCTCCCCATTTGATTTCCAAAGGAAGTAGCCCTCAATATAAGTGTGGTATTATCACAAGCACTGTATTATTATTATTGTCATTCATAAAATAACAAGTAGAAATCAAAAACGTTTTTTTATTATTATCAAACAATTCCATACCAATGAATATAAATATATCATTTATATTATGAAGCCACTACGGCGCAAAACTTGTTTGGAATCAAACAGGGCCTCTGGAATCAGACGTTTATTGTTTTGGAGCAAACAAGCACCACCAATTCTGGTAGTCTATCTTGAGGCTTTAAATTACCAATAGTCATACCAAGGCTTATGAACTTAATAGGAAAGCCACTTGGTCTGTTTAGGCCAACCCTTGGTTATTTTCAGCGATGAACACTTTTTTTTTTTTTTTTTTTTTGCACAAAAATAAAACCATACTTAATGCCATCTTTGTAAATCTTACTTTTTTTTTTAAAAAAAGTTTCTTCGCCTTTTTATATTGTAATGACAATCAAATACAGTAAATCAGTTCAGTATGCTTGAAGAGTGTATTACGAAGACGAAAAGTAAAAAAAAAAAAAAAAAAAAAAAAAAAAAAAAAAAACATCATCATCACGTCAAAAAATTAACATTTGTTGATAGATATATAACTGATTCTATTTTGCTTTCAGTCGCAACTGTCAATCTTCCGTCTAGATACTGTTATCACAGAACAAATACACCACTACTATTACAGCCCAAAAAAAAAAAAAGTTGGTCTAAAGTAAGACGGTGAGTTTTTTATCATTCTTTTATCTTTTTGGTGTGTCGTGCGAATGATACACATGTACTATCAATAAAGAAGCTTATTCCTATAAACGAAACCCATTTTATGCATTATATGATCCTGTAATAATACGATTTTCTATCGAATGAAGCCACATAAGATATAAACCACCTGTTTGATTCCAAACAACTACTCGTTTGGTACCAAACAAAACGTCTGGAATCGGTGGTCTCTGTTGTTTGCTGGTTGTTTGATTCCAAACAAATAAAAGCCACCCCAAACAGCAAGTTGCGCCGTAGTGAAGTATTCCCTAAACCAATAGAAACAAATATTCTCAGTACGTTCAATACAATTCGCGCAACAGCTACCCATATAAGCGAGCGAGCCAATATTCGCTCACCAGAGCAAATGGGCGAGTAAAAAATTCGCGCGCCCGCCACTCATCTAAACGAATGAGCGAAGAAAAACAGCCTTGGTACTACCATGGATTAGACTTTTTCTTTCTTAGCAATAATGACCGCAGTAACTGAATCTTCAGAAACACATCTTCTGGTTTATTTAACATATGTCTGTTACAAATGCAAATCGCCGTCTAAGGTATTCAAGACACCTTCCAACTTGCGACGCCATTTGATGAGTCCCGCTCACTGTGAAGCGTTACCACCGCGGCCTGTAAGAGGAGTCTATGCCTCTGCAACTGGCAAAACAAATGTAGTCGTTGTAGATGATGCCGTAAAAGAAGCAGTCGAATACTATGGTTGTACCAGTTGTTGGCTCATCCATCCTGATTTGAATTGGATGTCAAATCACATCGCAGATTCTCACGAGCCCATTAACAAAAATGACATCGCCATTTCAACCACAAAGGATATATTTCATTTTCGCCCAGCATCTGTAAAGCCTGCATCCAAGCGTGTTAAAATCACTGACGAGATTGTTTCGGCTCTGTCGCCTATTTTGACAATTATCAAAGATGATTTAATTCTCGATCAAACAAATCTTTTGTCGTTAAACCTATATCCTACTGCTTATAACCTCCTTGTAAACGCCTTAAAAGTTCATCTACCCGATTTACCTCGATTCCTTTGGACATTTGAACACAAAAACAACATAGATAGAGATGATGCAATCTTTGTCAAAACTATTCAATGTGTGCTCACAGATTTTTACAGTAAATCCCAGCGTAATCCTCATTATCAACCAAAGTACGAACGTACATTTTGGATAGATCGAGTTATCCCCATATTTCAAGCGCTTGGTGATCATAGTCAACTTCTGGGTTTTCAATGGTGTGAGATTCCAACTGAAGAGCACATGGAGTTCACTCTTAATCCTTGTACTTGGAAACGCAACGCTGCAAATAAATACCATGATGGCTTGGGCTACGATGATGATAATCGCAATCGACTGATAATGGAAGGATCAAGCAGGTACAATGACAAGGAAAGCATTGAACATTCCAAGGATGATACAATCAAGATCATACATACTTCCATTGAACTGCTTGATTCCATGATAAAACGACATATTTTAGCATCATTTGCGAATCTTTGTCGCATAAAGTCTTTCTCTGTGCAATGTATTTGTACCACTATCACTCTCTCTACAACTTCCTTGGATCCCGAAAATCCTGGTTCATACATTCATACTGAGGTGCGATTTGCCGACATCCCAACCAAATACAATAATCGTGCATCATGGGCTTCCGTCTTTGAGTTGCTTGCTTATCTATTTTTTTCTCTTAGAGAGCAAGAAATGATACTTGATACTGTCAACAATGAAAGCAATGGTCTTATTCAAGTCGTTGACACAGATCGTGGTTCAAACATTCTTCAAATAAAAAAACAGTGATGACCTGCTCATCCATTTCATGTTGACCTGCTCATTTCATTTCATGTTGACCTGCTCATTTCATTTCATGATAAGCTGGTCATCCATTTCATGATAAGCTGGTCATCCATTTCATGTTGACCTGCTCATTCATTTCATGTTGACCTGCTCATTTCATTTCATGTTGACCTGCTCATTTCATTTCATGATAAGCTGGTCATCATTTCATGATAAGCTGGTCATCATTTCATGTACTGCTCATTTCATGTTGACCTGCTCATTCATTTCATGATAAGCTGCCTAATTTTAAATCTGTATGAGGCTGTTGCTAATCGTAACATGGACTCTTTGTTTCGACATTTATCCCAGCACTTGCAAGAATGCGAAACGAAACTTTTGAAGTGACTTTTCTCTACACCTTTTAAGGCTACCTTAATTCTTTTTGATAATGCATCTTCCTGCAAAAATCTATGACGTTCAACCTTACTCTTTGCTACTGCCCAGAATTGCTCTACTGGATTGAACTCAGGAGAATAAGCAGGAAGATACATACATTTATATTCTCGAAACTTCATACACTTCTTTATGCTTTCATGAATGTAAATGGATGCATTGCTCACAACAATATAACGATCTTTCATATGTGGATGTTTATCCATTGCATCGAGTTAATTTTAAGAAACTGATGTAGTGACTTATTACAGTTCCAGATCTTATATATCCTTCATCCTTTTTCTTCTTAACAGGTCTTTTTTTTTTTTTTTTACACCGACTGTAATCAAACCTGCGGCAGAGAGAGCACTTAATCAGACATTGTGTTTGCTCTCGTTGTAGGCCGGGTAATAATAGTATGCACACCTTTTGTAGATCAAGCCCTTGAGCATTTCATATTAAAATCAAAAGCAAACTCGTCAAAAAACACACAATTTGTTAGAAAGCTCATGTCTGTATGTTTCCATTTACTAATGTAGTATTGGAGGTGCTAAGAGCTGTGATAAAGACGTAGGTACTTCTAGAACTCTTTTTATTCAATAAATTGGAAGGTTATATAGCTGTGTTAGAAATACTTGAACAGATAAGATCTTTCGGATACTGATATAATCTGACAGGAAGAATTACTATATATTGACACGAAGTCTAATTACTCAATTATAGTCTTTACCATGACTTAGAGTGATTATATGTTTATGTGTTTACAACAACACACACAATTGTGCTGCTCTTCAACCTTTGCCTGACTGTTTCTTTCGATAGATTTAAAACCAGCCTTTTTCAACCGAAGATTGCTTCCGCCTCTTAGAATTATAAACAGTGCTGCGTGAAAATTTGAGATCGTCGAATCGTTTCATAAGTCCTTGGTCACTTCAAGAATAGTGGCAGTCGAATTATTCATCATTAAAATAGACAATTGTTCTTTATACTCTTTGATTAGAATACACTTACGGCCTACTCTCTGTGCTGTTCGAATGTGTATACCCAATTGTTTCGCTGCTGTCGTATTTTCACTATTGTGTCGAATGAGATTACACTTTGTAGTCTTAGAAACTAGATCTTCTCTTCTAAGAAGCTCGTAGTTATCTTCTGCAATCGATATTAAGTACAATACGCGCATATTTAAGCCTTATTCACTTATTCAAGTCATCTAAAGCGGTAACTCCTTTATATATGATATCCGAGGTATCTAATATAATTAAACGGCTTCTATTAGGTGAATTTTTTTAAAGAATAACTTCTTTTTTCATGATTCTCTCCTTTCTTTGTTAATAAAAGGATTACAAAGAGACTCATTCCGTCTTAATACTCTCATTTTCAATTTTATTCTAAATATCTCAGCTGCAATTGATACACTTATACACTTTTTAATCATCAAATCGAAAAAGCTAGCCTTATCTTGGACTGTATAGCAAACATAATCTCTTTTTGTTTTGCTTCTTTCATACGAATGTCTTCATCTTTTGACTTCTTTACCAACATTGAGTAATTAAGAGAAGACTTGTTAAAGGTTGTATTTTCAAGTAATTAGTGTGAGTAGCAATAGTTTCAACAATAAACTCTTCCTGATCAGCAATGTAGTCCAAGGGCTCAGGACCACTATTCTCATCAACAACATTTCCATGCCCATCTTCATATAAAAATTTTGTACTCATGTTAAATTGTAAAGTTTTATATTTTTCGCGTGCCAAGAATGTCATGATTTCTAAGTAAGCGGCTTCGTTTATAAAATTACGATTTCCATTTCTAAATATACGAGATTGATTTTGGTTTGCCTACGATGTTGTTCTTAATTGCCCAACGACAGCTTCTTGGAAGCACTGTACTGATGTAGTGTTAAGTTTAGATTGAAAAAAATAAAAAAGAAAGGGTTTCTAACTTTGAGCAATCCTTTTATGTGAAAATGTGCAAAGCAAGTTCAATTAATGTGCAATCTAAAAAATTGATTTATGTGGAATAAAAATTTTTAATGTGCAATAAATTTTTGAATGTGTATCTGATTTTCTTTGTGGATTTAGCCTTATTATTATGATGTCCGCTGCGTTGGCGACATCTGTTATACAAAAAACCCCGACAATTTAGTCATTCCAATTGTCGGGAAGGAAAAAAGGGTTCTGCGCAAGAAACCATGAAACCAAGGGAACAATGTGTTTAGTATTACCGAATGTATCCGAATGCCCTACTGCGCATTACAAATGAAACATTTATGCTTTAATAAAAAAGGAGTACTGTTTTACCAACTTTGGATATATAAAAAGAAACACGGGCGTTTTTTTAGGAAGTTTGATGCAGGATGTTACTTGATATGTCTTTGTAAACTAAAATGCTTGATCTTATTGCCGATCTCTTGAAAAACAATCAATTTTAATGCAACACAACGTTTCCTGTTGCGGCAATTTTATTCGTTTCTCGTTGAGGTAATTTTACCCCCAAAATAAAGGAGGAAGAAGAAAACGGGGGGGGGAGAACGGGAGAATCTCTCTTTTCATTATGAGCAATGCTTGCAATAGGATTCTTCTGGTTCATTTTTGTTGACAGTTAAGATTTTGCATTACACGGCAGAATTCTTGATACCATATTATTTCAAAACAACCCGTGGATATATCGCGTAAAGCTGAGAAAAAAAAAAAAGCTATACATTATCTGTGTTTTTTTTTTTTTTTTTTTTTTTTTTTTTTTTGCCCACACTAGAGACTTTGCAGTTAGGCCTACTGATTGAACATAAATTAATTTGATTTGCCATTTATTTATTTTATTTTATTTTTCGTCGAATTAAGTCTTCCCTGGAATACTTAACATTACACATAACAAGACGTATTTCTATCCCGTTTTTTTATCCGTAGTAATATACGGAGTAGTTAATCTCGTTTGTTTTTCCAGAACTTACGCAATCGCGTAGCTGAAAAGTTTTCACATGCCAAATTTGTAACCTTCCTACTTGTCTCTTGTCTCACACCAAGCATATTATGGATAATCATGTCTTGTCCTGCTGCAGTAGTGATTCATTATGTTAAACTACCCATTTTCTTTCATCTCATTTGCATGACCAAAAAAGAAAAAGAAAAATCGAGTGATACTTAAATGGTTAACAAAGAAAAGGAATGATTAATATAATGCAAAGCCGATGCTTAATGCGGTAAGAAATATATGTGCGTAACTGAAAACAAATACACGATGAAGCCACATGTATCTCAGAAACAGAAATCCGTTTTTGGTTAGGCTGAATCTACTCAGTAACAAAGTGAAAAGGGTGAAATGTATAGCTGAGCCGCAGAAAGGGTTAATGTTGACGACCCAAGCAATTCTTGGCTTCTCAATAGTACAGTTTATTGCATGTTTAGGAGGAGAGAGAAAAAAAAAAAGCATGTTTTTATTATATGTAAAAAAAAAGGGAGAGATGTATGTTTATGTTACAATTGAAAAAGTTATTACAAGTTGAGTGAAAGGAAAAGGGGATGGGTATTATAACAATTCAACCTTATCATCCTGAGGAGTAGGGATGCCATGTACAATGTTGGCTGTATAATTGTTGTTTGCCTTTACTTTTTTGAAGCAGGGTTCCTGTTCGGTAGAAGACCAGGAACGCTTGTTGTTGGTAATGTCGATTGAAATAGGTACGGATGTAGGTACTGCTTCCTTTAATTGCGATTCAAACTTTTGATAGAGTTCGGTCGAAACGAAGAGTCTGTAGTCGAGCAATTCCAAAATAGCTCTTTCAGCTTGACTAATTTCCTTGACAGGTAATCTGCTAATTTTAGCCCAACTTGCATTGGTAAAAGTATTGTCGTACAAGTACTTGTGAGCACAAATCAAAGCAGCCAGGAACATGCGTCTGCCACATTTGATTACGGGGTTCAGTTGACAGTGTTTCTCGATGTGCGGGCGAATGCGAAAAAGATAAAAAATTGCTAACTGAAGAGTTGAACGGGTGGCTCGAGATCGTTTCAACAAGTGGCGAACAAAGGCATGGGTATCTACAACTGTTTGTCCTGCAACGTTTTCCATAGGCCAAGAAGAACGAATAGTCAATGTGGTAATATCTACAAATATTATTAGATTAAATAAAATCGGTACAAATCTAAGCTTACTTTACCTACAAGAGTATCTACATAAAGTTTTTGATATTGGTTAATATCTACAAGTTGCTGTTGTTGTTGTTGTTGAACTGATGCGGTTGTTATGCCAGCTAAATAACAGTAATATTGATCTAAGCATTCATTGGTGGTTGAAGATGAGAGAATATTTTTGTTATTGTAGCTTGACATAGAATAAGATTAAAAAAAAAAAGCAGAAATCTATTGTGAGCCCATTTTATACCAATCGCTGAGCTCAAAATATTTTTTTAGACCTCAGATATGTCTAAATTTCCTTAATAATGACTCACCGCGAATCTTTTCTTATTTTGAGCAGAAGCCCTTTGAGTCACTTTTGATAAATAAAGATTATCAAAATAAAGCTTTTTTAAAAAAAAATCTCTGTATTTCTAATTTTTAATAATTGCTTGATTGATAATAAAATTCCGTAAATTAGTAATAATCCTTTATCTGAAGTAGATGAGATCCGTAGCTAAAATGCATCGTGTGAGTTATTAGGATGATTTGATTGGATTATTGTGCAATCCTTAGAAGGTATAAAAAGAAAAAAAAAAAACTAGTAACCAATAGGATTAATACATTTCAAGAACCAATCAAATATACCGAATCTGATGAGCAACTGCGGTGAATACACGCGAAGAACACATTCTATTTCATCGCTCGCTTAAACTTTTAAAAAATGGCAACTATTAATTATGTAATCTGATTGAACCCTTTTTTGTGACTTACGTTGCCAATAGACAACTTTTCAGGTGCAAGTAAAAAAAAAAGTAGTCCTTTCAGCTTTTTTAAAATTAACAATGAATTTAGAATTGCTTGGTAAAAGTTTTTGCTAAACCATCAACACCACATTAACTTTTTTATATACAAAAGATCCCTTGGGACACGAATACCCTCAACTCATTGAAGAAACGCTAGAGGACGGTTATGTACTAAAGTGTAAATTTAACAAAAGAGGTACACTTCTTGCAGCTGGCTGTTTAGATGGACGATGCATTATATGGGACTTTGATACCAAAGGTGTTTCCCGTAATTTAGTTGGACACATTAAACCAATTACTAACATAAGGTAAGACAACAGGGAACGCGAGACTTTTAAACATATTTTAGTTGGTCACGTAATGGTCGGTTTCTATTATCAGCTTCTAAAGATTGGACATGTATATATTGGGATTTAATGAAAGGAAAAAAAAGACTAAAGGTTAGATTTGACACCTCCGTCTTAATGGCTCATATGCACCCAAAAAACAAGTAAGAAAACGATAAAGAAAAGAACAGAAAACTAATATTTTTGTAAAGTAATCGGTTTATTGCAGTTCTACATCATGACAGTCCAGTTATTGTTGATATTTTGGGGAAAGATATAGTAAAAACAGTACTACCGACAGAACCGGAAACAAGAGAAGAAAGGCATTCAAAGTAAAAGAAAAGACAAACTTTTTTATTTTATTATTCCTAAGATAATTCAATAGACACCCTTTCTTTGTTACAGCTGCTGCTTGGAATAAAACAGGAACAAAAATATACACGGGAACATCTAAAGGATATTTGAATGTAGTTGATGTTGAATCAAATAAGGTATTTTTATAGCATTTTTTTTTTCAAATATTCATTCTATTTTTAGATTACTTACAGTGCAAGGATTACCAACACGAACATTAAAGGGATTCAATTAAGCAGAAATGGACGGTAAATAACCAAAAAAAAAAAAAAAAAAACATATTGCTCATCCCCCTTTTTTGTTATAAAAAAAAAAAGTGATTTGTTGGTCAATGCCAATGATCGGTCTATAAGATATTACCAGATAGAAAATGACGAAAGCGATGTGCCTATTTTCAAAAACAGATTTCAAGATTTGGTTAATAAAATACAGTGGAGTCAAACTTGTTTCAGTGCAGATGGCGAGTTTGTTATTGGTGGTTCAGGGCATAAAGCAGAGCACAACATTTATATATGGGATAAGAATATCGGCAATCTTGTTAAAATTTTGGAAGGTCCTAAAGAGCCTTTAGACGATTTGACTGTAAGTACGGTAGTTCTTCAGCTAGTGTTCTCTAACACTATTATTAAAGTGGCACCCATCCAAACCGGTGATTGGGTCAGTGAGTAGCTTTGGTAACATCTACATTTGGTCAAACAAACAAGATGAAAATTGGAGTTCATTTGCACCTGACTTTATAGAACTGGAAGAAAACTTAGAATACGAGGAGAACGAAGATGAATTTGATGTGGTAAAGATGAACGTGATAAGTAACATTTTTTTTTTTTTTTACTCACTCGTCTTACAAGATGCCCGATTATGAGAAATCAAAGCAAAGACAAGTGGGTGAAGATGTATTGGTTGACGTAACCACATGTGACTCTATAAAGGCCTTTATTGAATCGTCTGATGAAGAAGATGAGGACGAAGTGTATTATCTACCTACTTTATCAATTGATAATGAAGAAGAAGAAAATTATGATGACGATGATGATAGAAGCTTAAGTAGCGATGAAGAGTATAGAAGAAAATTACCAAGAAAGCGCGGCAGTGAAATATTGAGAAAGAAGAAACGAAGTGATAGTGATGATAATACCAGGCCAAAGAAAGCATTGAAAAAATAAAATTCTGCGCGGCAGTTTAATTATGTTTTTCTACTATTTTTTATTTTTTCTTTCTCTTCCACTGAACAAATGAACCTTTGGGAATCTCAATACCAGGAAACAATTTTATCAGCACAGAATAAGCTCAACAAAGTCGAGTCAATATCTCCAACAGAATGGAATAATGAAAAAATTAGCGAGATCTACAGCTATAACAAGAATTTATTCAAAGCAGAAAGAATACTAGACACACATATAAACTTGAAGCATTTTAAAGACTTGTTGTTAGACGTCAATATACATAAACTTTGTAAAATAAAAGAAAAATTCCGTAAAACTACTTACTAATCCATAGAATGAAGGGTGCACATGGCTCAACGATATAAACCTTGCTCACCAGCCTAGTACAAATATTAATATAATTCATGCACAAAGCAATTCGGATCCGAATAGGTACTATAAACAAAGAGTAAAGTCAAGCATTTATTAATATTTCATGCAAAAAAAAAAGTGATATCACTTTTGTCGAGACAGTATTAAAGAAGAAGCAATGTCTTTGGTATCTTGCAAGTTCACAAAATCAGGAATATTTTTTAGCCTTCAAAGTTCAAAATAATTTCAGCAGTACACGTGTAGTAGTCTATAACCAATGGGAAAAAAATATAGACACCACGCACATGAACACATTGATTGATCATTTAATTCTTTTAAGTTCGCTTCCTTATGTCAGTTCATGCGACAGCTTACAAATCATTTCACTAAAATACAAAGACTTCAACACATGTGAGATAGAGTACGAGTACAGAGATACAATACAGTCCACCACTTCACCTCCTGTTAGCATAAAGAGTCACAAATGGCACAGTGGATCATGGAGTCAAGATAAAAACTTTTTTTCTGCAAGGCTGTTATCTTCACCCTCCCTTCTCTCGGCTCCTCAATTCCGACCTAGTATTTCTTGCCCAGATAACAATCAATCTGTTTTACAGTGGGATAATGTCGATCAAGAAGATAAATCAAACAAGCTGAGGATAAAAACGACAGACTACCCAAAAGTATACGTCTCTTTGCCTCACCACAATGACTGGTCTGAAAAGTTTATTCAACTCTGCGTCCGGTGCTTGCAAACTAAAAACAGTTACATCATTCAAATATCTCATTTAATGCGACTAATAGAGCAACTCCAAGAAAACAGCACAGAAAGCACCCTGCGTGTGAAAATAACGCTAGAAAAGTCAAAGAGGAACCAATTTATCATAAATGATACCGACCGGCCTCTGCAGATTCTGGATTATAATAGTCAAAGTGACGACGACGACGATAATGATGATGACGATAGCAGTGATGTCAGTAATGGCGATGAAAAGGAGAACAGTAATGAGGATGATGATATTTTTGTTGATGGGATGGAAGAATTAGAGGAAATGGATTCTAATACGCATAACAGTGATGAGTCTTTGTTAGCCGCTCTTCCTACTTCAAATAGATTCATTCGCCCTTCGACAAAGACCTCTTCGTCCTCAATGTCTTTACCAACAGTACAGCAACATACTACAATACAAAATAACACATCACTTTCAGCTCATAACCCCAAAGACCAAAAACCAAAAGTTTCTGCCTCAACGCCCATCCTAATGTAAGTATACGTTCTTTGTATGACTAGAAAAAGCTTGAAATCTTAATCTATTTCTTTTTTCTTTTTCTAGAGAGCAAAAGGAAAAGATCGACAACATACCTGATGAGAGTACGAGCTTCGAAAGAAAACCTTCTGCAATTACAATACCAGAAAGTGACCCGGTTGCATTACAAAAGGCTTACCCTCTACTTACTCAATACATAAGCCCAGCTTTGTTACAACCTACAACGCTAGTTCAATCTCCATGTCGAGACAATGGATATGTCACTATCAAAAAACTAGACGTAGCAGAGCACCCGATGGGTGCCTTTTTAGTTGAATCTACATGGAGAAATTGCAGTATTTGGGATGTCAAAGCTGTAGTTGAAAGCATAGGCGCAAGAAAGATATGGGACAACACTTTTGAGACAAGCACTTTCCTCTTTGCCTTAACGCCCACTAGCTCCATTTGGCACACTAAATTCAAAGGTGCATGGCCTGTAAGTTCCCGTGACTATATTTGCTTCCAAGGACAATACACTTCCCCTTGTACTATCGATCTCGTATCTACTTCGTGCATCGGAGAATCCTATCAGCACAAACCATTACCAAAGGAGGTCTCAGGCTATAATCGTGCCACAATGGATGTTGCAGGTTGGCGATTAAAGCGTCTTGATAGGCACTCTGTATCTGTTAAGAATGTCTTGATGACGCATTTTTCAACATGGATCATCAATTATTTTACAAGCCGATACATTGAACAATCTTTAGCTTCTGTTCAAAAAGCAAAAGAATACCTTGATTTACATGGAGCCCCACCGAGTCTAGAAAACTTAACAAATGCAATGTTGGTCAATTTGAAACATGATCACGATCGCAAGACCTGGAGATGTGAATACAGTAGACGCACAGAATCGGATACCGGTGACAAATCCGCAAAAGTGATTTCTGGAGCAAGCACAACCTCATATATACGTATAGATAAGCGACGTTGGGCGTCATCGACTAAAAACAGATATTCAATCATTATTGACCCGCCACCATCCAGAGTCCTTGCAGTTGAACAAGCACATGATCCTTACGGCGTATGGCTGACGATAGAACACGATGAGGTGTTTATCATTCCCTTCCACGGAAAAATATTAACGATAATCAAACCGGATGACACCTTTGTAAAGGATTCATCAATTGATAATGAATGTCAAGTGTTTGTTAACGGTGGCCCTGTTGCAATTGAGCGAGAAGAGAAAGCAACTGATATTTTGGAAGAATTTTCTACAAAAACAGAGGAAAAATTGGCCACAAAGGCAGTTACAAATGAAACACAAAGAGACATGATAAGTGAGGAAGATGTAGTAAACAAGGCTCTTGATGATCTTCCAGTGACACCCAAGAAGCACGTACAGGCTGCATTGACTTTCTTGAAGCAAGCAGACGAACAATTTGGCTGGACAATGATTTCCGACAAGAATGGAATTAAGGTCAGCAAGAGACCAGGTACAAAAAGTAAGAAGAAAGACGGAGAATCACCATTTGTCTCCGTGTCATCAAAGGACGATTTTCTGCTGGATGTTCCTGAACAGTTCATGATTTACAAAGCGTCAAAGGTTATTGAGGATTACTCTTCTGAAGAAATAATTGCTGTTGTTAGTGATGTACAGTCCGTTCGAAAAGCCTATGACGATACAGTTGAACATATTGATATTTTGCGCCATACAAATCCAGGATACAAAGTCATCCGGCAGTTTATAAAAACAATATTCCCTTTCAAGTAAGTGAATCTTGTAAAGTTTGAGCGTCTGAAAAGAAAAAAGAAAATAACTTGTGTAAATCGTAGATCTAGAGAAGCCTACACCTGTTCTTGCTTAACTCAGGTGCCGTCTTCTACCTCGGTATCACAAACAGATCGTACAATCTACTTTGAAAGCTCAATTCCCGAGTTCCCTGTTTTACCTACAAAGAAGCCTCGGGGAAATCTGTTTATGTCAGCCTGGGTTATTGAGCCAATCGATCCATACACTACAGCAACAAATCACCCTATTCCATCCACACGTGTTACATGTGTCGCAGCACTGGATTTGGGTAATTCTATACCTTCATACATTAGCAATTTAGTAGTGAGCAATTGGTTTCCAAAAAAGATTCAAGCCGTTCAATCTTATTTGAAAGCAAATGGAGCTCCACCCTTTCTTTCTGAACCAATACCATCATTGGCGACAGAATCTCCTGACACGCTCTTCAGATGGGAAAATATTGATTCCTCTTACGACAAAAACTCGCATCATTACAAAGTAGTGAGTCTCTTAAAGGCTCTCAGCTCAGATACCTCCTCCAGGAAAAGGAACAACAATTTATCCAGAAAGGCATCAATAGAAACTGTGGACGCAGAAAAAGGTAAGGGGGAATTAGATAGCGCGGATGCAATCGACAAAGTAGTGCGCTGCGGGTCGATTTCGGCAAGTTTGCCAAAAAAGAGAATATCAACTGCGGAAAACAACGAAAGACCTGTAAACGGCAGTAGAGCGTTCACGTTTTTAAAAACCACATTTGATCTTCGCGCTTTCGCAAAAGGGTACACAATTCATGTCCAATTATTTGATGTTACAGATGAAAAGAAAAGAAACATATCCGACAAATTGACAATGCAGATATCGGAGCCCGTGTTAACAATTGCAAAGAATGATCATGTTAAACACTCTGTTCACATCAAAACCCTACAACTATCTCCCTCTGTGTTGCCAGCTACTTATGAATTTGAGTTCAGTTTACGTCCTATTTTAGAGGATAATCAGGAATATATAGAGACTCAGCTAAATGACTTGCGCAGACTAGGCGAGGATAATGAAGAGGAAAACAAAAAGACTTCTTGGAAAAGTGCCATAATAGTGAACGGGGATCGAGTAGAGATAGGCAAGGATATCAAGGTCAAAGCTTGTACAAAGAATGAAGAAAAGCCCGATGAAAATGATCTTTGCACAGAAGTAGCTCAAGGGTCTTCGGAAGTCGACATAAAAGAAAGCCAGGAACTGCAAGAGGTACATAATGATGATCCTAGTGATAGCACAAGAGACGCTTCTGCTCTTCCTCATTATACCTCTGGAAGTGTAGTTGCTACTGCTTTGGGGAACGTATCTGCCGGAGTCAATGTAAGTTGCAAATGAATGAATATCTAATTTTTATTCTAAATGTTTTTTTTTTTTTAAAAAAAAAAGAATATCGGTGCTCGAATGATGTTTCCTTTTAGATCGGTATCAAATAAGGTCCCCATACCTTACGATCACAGATCAGAGTTGTCAACAAGTAATAGCCATAAGGACAAAAATGCGTCCGAAGTTTCCGGTATATCTATAGATACTGCACCTCTAGAGAAAAGCAGTGAACATAGTTTACCAAATCTTAATTTGCGTGAAGCACGTTTAGTAGCAAGACCTAGAAGACTGCGGCGTAAAAGTTTGGTTTACGAATATATAGCAATAGGGCTCGCTATTATACTTGCCCTGGCAATGTTGCGATATATTATGGGACAATACTTTTTTTCTAATGCAAATATTTTTCAAGGACATAAGGATCAAAAAAACGCACATCTACTTTTTCGAATCCCTTGGTTTGAAGGATGGGATATACAGATCATTGCTGTAAAAACAACAACAGATGCGTAATGGAATGTATGTATTTATACGAATAAAAATAGTTTAATTGAAAAAAGAAATGTATAAACTAATGTAAAAGAATTACTGTGTTTTGTTTGTTTATTTCATAAGAGGATATGTTAAAGATATTTAGTATTTTTCAAGAGTTTCTTTCCAGCGATAAACGCGAAGCTATTACAGAATTTTAATTTTGATTTTTGAGCTTTTTTTAATATCACGTTTATTTTACCTGAGGATTGTTGACTAGCGTGTAAGCCAAGAACCAGCGATTACGGGCTCTTTTTGAAGAAAGCGCAAATCTTGGTTTTTCCAAACAGTACATGTCCTGAGCAAGAGCTAACGGATTTTTATCAATGCTTACATTATCTTGACTATAGCCGTTTTCCAAGTCTTTTGAGGTTGAGTCGATGTTCTTATGGTAGTTTTTACGATGAATGTCGCATAACTCTTCTTGGTTTTTGTTTTGAAAGATGTCGGTTGTTGTAATATTATTCTCTATGGAATAACCTATGCAATCAAGAATACATTCAGCAAATGCGATTACTATCGGATTGTTGTACTCGTGATCCGTCAGCAACTATTTCAATCAGCTTAGTGTACGCCTTTTTTTCTTCACCCCTCCCCCCTCAAATATTAATGTACCATGCCACAATAAGCGGTAAATCCTAAGAGAAAAAAATTGATATATATCCTCTATGAAGTAATCAATTATTTTACCTGCATCCTCGTTACGCACACTCCAGGTTTCAGCATTTCTATCAACTCTTAAACTATACATTGGGTATCGTAAAAGGTACTTTAAAACTCTCAAAAAGTATGAAGTCAAAGCCCTGGTCATTGAAGTAAGCATCATAAAGTACCAGTAGTGTAAAAAGGGAGCTCGGTGATGGGCCACAAAGCGAGTTCTAGGTTCAATGAAGATAAGATTGGTGATCCGTTTTTGTATAAATTGCACTACAATGGCAATGAAAAAGCTAGCAAAATAGACACCATAGCCAACTCTTTTTAGTACAAATTCACGGATAAGATCAAGCTGAATGGCCATAGTAATGAATGTTCCTATAAGGGAGATCTCTACCATAGTATACAGTGTACCTGTAAACCCTATTAAGCATATGTAAATAAAGTGCCATTTAATGAACGGAGTGAGGATATACCAAATCCAACGAATACACCTAAAAAGCGAATAGCATCATCTATATCAATTCTTGAGGTATGTTGATATGAATAAACCTTGTCAAATGTAAGTACAAGTTTACCTGTTGTGGCGTTTTCCTTTGACAAGAGAATAGTCTCCTTTTCGTATCCTAAGTATATCCTTTGTAAATCGTCTGAGAATACCCAAGGAGAATATGATGCAGACTAAGGTCTAATATTAGAAGACAGTACCAAATACATATAAATACATTACACCCACCACCACCTAATGTGGCAAGGTATACTACTATCTGCATAAAGTAGAATGTTCTCACAGCAAAATCTAGAGGATCCTTGTTATAATGAAGCTGGACTAAATAGGGAGACCACAAGCAAATATGTGTGGGTACAACACCTCCTGTTCCAATCATTCGCAGTAAAAGAAGAGGGATCTGAGCGAAGATTAAAGAAACTTTTAGGCCACTGCTCGTTATCCCTTCTATATTCCTTAAACTTACCAGCTGAACCAGACAATAAAGTAAAAGAGTAATTGCGGATTTTATAGCAAACGGTATCCTATTTTATTTTAGTATGTATATTAAATTCAGAAAAAAGAAAAAAGAAAAAAGAAAAAAAGGAAAAGAAAGACTTACCTGACATGTTTGTTAATACCAAAGATATATCGTATAAACCATTCCAGTTGTAAAATATTAAAGGTGGTAACTTTGATACCCCGTAAATTCACAGTCAAAAACTCCCATAGTTGTCCAGAAAACGAATCATGGTTTCTTATCTAAAATAAAAAGGTGTCATGAAATATGAATCTATTGTAATGTTATTGTAGACTTACAATCTTCTTTTTTGTCTTTCCATTCTTGATTAAACATGCGACGTATTCTTCCTCAATATCTTCAACTTCAAGGAACTTAATGTTGCAAAAAACACAAGAATTGAACCATACGCTTTTTGTGATAAAATATATTGCAACTGTAGCAAAGGCAGCAATTGTGGGTATGGTCGCAATGAGATTAATAACAAGGAAACCAGGACTTCTTGCATAAGTGATTACATAGGTAGGTAGATCCACAGATAGCCGAAGACCAAACAAAGCTAGCGTAATGTAGGCCCCTGTCATTTGCTCTGTCAATAGAGAGATGTGTATATCTTTTCATAATTTCATATACCTGCAATATTAGCTATACGCGATTTGTAGCTGACATGATAGCAAAGAAGTAGCTTAAAAATGAAAAACAAATTGTGTTAATTTACGTAGATATGTGTTAAAAAAAAAAAAAAAACATCTTACAGGATAAAAGTACACGGCATACAAAAGAAAAGACAAAAAGAGTTCTATATTGCTTTTTTTGTCAAAGAATGGTACAAAAGAGTACATATCGTATTACCTATTATTCTTGCAGCACGGGGAAGCCAGTCATGAAAAATAGTAGATTCAGAATTAAGCATATTCCACGCTTGGTTTGAAATGAATGAACCTGTCAAAATGGAATGTCAATAATAGTTAATGATGAACAATTAAAGCTAAACCTAACATAATGATAATGCCCATATGTATTTTTTTTGATGGAGTTCTACAAAGAAATCGAGTGGGTCTAGACCTAATGGTTAGTGAAAAATAAAGATGATTAATATTTAATTTTACGGAGGAAATGGGCGTTTGAAAGCATAAGACATAATAGCAAACACAATAGGAACTAGCACAAAATTTCCCAATGCTATATATTGAAGCAACGAGGTCATTTGAGTGCATAATTTTGTCAAAGTAGCTAGAGGACTGTAAACATATAGACTAGCATACAGATAAGAAAAGCACATAGGATCTGCTCTTGAGCTGTATATAGCAACGCTCTAAAATAGATACAGTTTCGAAAAGAAAAGGTATTGAAAAAAAAAAAATGTCACTTACTATAAGACGTGTATATTTAGGAAGAGTAATATCTTGAATATTTGCGGTATTTCTCATCACGCCACTTGAACTATTGCCGATAAACTTGTCCTTTGAGTCATAAAATTGGTAAGTGACCAGCATAGCTCGGTCAAACGCTACAATTTCATATAGAATGGATTGCTTGTCGGGATGATTGACAGTAGGTATAAGTGTCAGATTCTAACAAAAATATTAGTTTCCAATAAAAAAAACCTTCAAATCTTTAAGACTACCACTGCTCCATCGTCAACAAAGTTTTTTAGGTACCATCCTGACACAGTTATATTTTGCATTATCGGCCTATCTGAAATCGCAACAATCTTGTTTCCTGTTTCTCCATATGAGCTTCCATCGTCTTGATATACGAATCCCGTAGGTTTATCTCTTTTAGGAGCACAACACCCACCAACTTTTGAATTGTTAGTGCGTCTTATATACAAAGATCATAAAATTGTATACCTAAAGCCATGGACACCTGAGTGGCCGTAAGAGAAACATTGACTTTACGCAATTAGTATCTTTTGTAGTTTATCTCCAAATTATATATATATATGTATACCATGTTGTTGAGGGTAATAAACCCAATCGTCTGACTCGATTGTGTGCCAACCTCCGCTGCTAATTTGATTTATGCTAAGACATAAACCATCCTGAAACATATTCTCTTTTCTACTTGGCTTTAGCGATATACATATGAAAAGTTAATTTGTTGCTTACTTATTTAAAGTCTCCCAGCATCTCGTAGTGAATGCAACTAAATAATGTTAAAAAGCCATGGTAAATCTTTCGATTTGATTTTTTACTGGCATAAACATATCTTGTAAAAAGTAACAACACCAAATAAACTAGAACACGTCCCCACATAGCTTTAATTTTAAGCAAAAAAAAAAAAAGGTTCATGTCCAAAGCGTAGATTACTTTTTATTATATAAATGTATATGACACTTAAAGGAGAATATAACCATTATTTGATGTTGATAAAACACGAATTTTCGGACTCCTTTTTATTTCTTTTTTTCTTCCCTTTTTGTGGCAATGACTGAAACACGCGTTGAGATACCTGAGAACTTTGATTTTGGAAGTTACATAAACAACTATGGAGGTAAAAAGATAACGACATATTATCGACCACACACTGAATCTTGCAAAAAGGTTTTTGTAAAATTTCTAGATGTTTGTTCATTGCAAAAAAGTGCGAACCACTTTCAATCGAAGCTTATCGATGTGCCATCAACGAAATTAAGAAAGCAACCTTCAACATTGAGAAATACAAAACCTCATTAAAAGAGTTAAATACTCAATTGCTCAAGAGAGGAGAAGTCCCAGAGCCTGTTGATCAAATTTGGATCGATAATACACGGGCTGCCTCAAAAGCAGCATTAGATTCTTTAGAACATGACTTGAAGAACGCTAGAAGCAATTTATTTAAAGATAAAATGAGGGTATGATAGCGGACATGTACCGAAAAAACAACAACAATAATAATAATGGATTAAAATGCTTCCTTTTCAGCAATGTTATTTTCTTTTAGGAGAACATTACTATAAGTGTGGTGATGGCCCTTCAGCAGTCAGGAACTTTGCTCGAACTCGAGATTATTGTACAACCAACCAACATACTATTGAAATGTGCTTCAGTACCATCAAAGTAAATTAACGAATACTCTCAACACAGCAACAATGTTTCTCATGTATTTCATAGGTTTATTTGGACGACGCCAACTTTACGCATGTAGTCCAAACTTATATTGCACGAGCAGAAGCTATGCCCAGTTCAACACTTAATTTAAATACAACCAGATTAAAGTGCTATCAAGCTTTGACACTCTTGGGAACAGATACCTCCAAAAAATATCGGTCTGTAGCCGAAGCGTTAATCGATATCCCATTTGAATCAAGTTTGTCTTGCAACGACATCTTGTCATCTAACGACATAGCCATTTATGGTGGTTTAGCAGCTCTTTCTTCCTTTGATCGTCGCGAGATTCATACTCGATTGTTGAACAATGCCAACTTTAAAAACTTCTTGGGATTGGAGCCCTTACTTTATGAACTAGTGGAATCCTTCTATCGATCAAAATACTCAAGATGTTTTGAAATACTAAACGAATATAAACAGCTATTAAAAATGGATATGTTCATTGAATCCAACTTGGAGCGTTTAATACAACTTGTTCGGGAAAAAGCAATTGTACAATATTGCATCCCATACTCTAATATCGACATGAGAAAAATGGCACAGGCATTCAATATTGATGTAGATACCTTAGAGGACCATTTGGTGGATTTGATTGGAAAGAATGAGACGATGACTGCCCGGATTGACAGTCATAATAAGGTAACGTCGATATACTCTAATAAGCTTTATATTAAGGAAAAAAAAAATAGATTGTTCGCACAAAAATACAAGACAAGCGCAGTCAAGCGTTTGAAAGTTCTTTTGCTGCAGGCAATGACTTTGAGAAATCATCAAAGGCTCTTCTGCTAAGATTGAATTTGTTGAAGGCTGACTTGATTATTAAATAAATTATGCATCACTTGCTATGGTATTCAAAGCCCGTTCGACGGCTTTTACGCGGATTTTTTTTTTTTTTTTTTTTTTTTTTTATTCAGTTCGAAAGAAATAATTTGCAAATCACTTTTTCCAAATGAGTACAGAAGCCTCCGTTATTGTTGTAAGCCTGGAATCTTATTGTCTTTATTGAGTTTTCATGAATTTTTGTTTTAGGGCCATAGATTTGCAAATATTGCAGAAGATTATGAAGAAAAGGAATTGTGGGAGAAAGCGGCAGATGCACATTCAAAGGCAGCAGGTATGTAACGTGCCTTTAAAGATATTTCAGTGCACTAAGGTACCTAATTCATAGAGCATTTCGAAATTGCCTTGAATGATGCTGCTGATGTTGAGGTAATGTTTCGTTAAATTTGTCTAAATAAAAAGTTAAACAAAATGATATAGACAATAAAGACACTCAATCTGCTGACAGCAAATCATCGAAGAAAAGGAAATGATTTAAACAGAAAAATACAGAGAATGAAAGCCGCAGCTTTGCAGAAAATAAGTCAGTTGTCTTCACGCAACAATAGCATGACACTAATGGGCTCAAACGGTGGACTTCGCAACGCTTTACCCGAAAAGAAATATAATCAAAACAGCGGACACCTGGTATCTAGATTCTTTAACAAGAGCGAATATCTATCATCTGAGGATGGGTTACGAAGAGCTGACGGCATAGGTGAGTCTTACGCGGTTTTATCAAATGTAAGAATAATAGAGATAAAAAATGCGATCTTGTTTTTGGAACCGAAAACTAACAATATGTGTGTAGGATGATGATAACGACGATACATTCAACAAGTTTTTGGAGACAGTGGATATCTTATTGCAAGGTTTAATTAATCCAGCTGTTGCATTTACTACTACGCCTTTAAATAAGGACGACGTACCTGTACAAAACGATGTTCAGATAAGCGACGATGAACCAAGCGTTCAAACAAGCAACAACAGTAACAACATGATGGAATCATTTTATATGGTTCATATACCTAAAGAATATGGAGGCTCACGCTCGATAGTTTTTCCTACAATCAAAAAAGTTAATAGTTCGAGGTAAGATCATTTTAATCTTTTTTTAGAAAAAAAAAAAAAAAAAAAAAAAAAACAAACAAAAAAGGTCGAATACTGCTACTTTAGGAACACTAAGGAACGAACAAAAGAATTTTATCTCCATGAAAATGAAAAATTAAAGAAACAAATTACTTTACTCGTGAAGCGTGCAAAGGCTTTAGAGCATGTAGGTTGCCAACACAAATACGAAGTATTTAACTTGAAACTTTAATATCAGTCTGCCGAGGAAGGAAATACATTAAAAAATAGTATCCTTCAATTTAGAAATAACGTCCATCAACAAGCAAAACGAATCATGCAATCTCACAACGAATATTCGATGCGAGCATCTGCCACTTTACATAATACTATAGCAAATTCAGCCACGGTAAACCCACCACGATATCCCGTAATGTTGGGAACTGGGAATAATGGGAATGAATTGGGTAAGGTTTTAATATACATTTTATTTTCTTAAAAGGATCTGTCCTAATGGAAATTTTAATAGTGAATCGCTTAAAAGAACTCGAGGAAGAAAACAGACAACTGAAAATTCAGAACGAAAAACAGAAAATGATTGTTAATAAGTACAAAGAAAAGTGGGACATGCTGAAAGAGAATGCAAAGAAAAGGCGTGCCCAGGCACAAAAAGTTACTGATGAAGAACAAGAAGAATAGTAAAAGTTGAAGGGGACATGTTATGGTTCGGCAAAATTCTTCAAACTGATGTTTGTGCGTCTCAAGGGATATTTTTTTATTACAGTACACCTTGTCCTCACATGCCTTTCAGGTTAGAACTCCTATTCGCCACGAAATACCAACAAGAACTAACACTGACGCTGTGGCAAACATTGTTGTATGAGGAGAAACGCATTTTACTCTTCCACCCATGCTTTTGTTTTGATGAATGTTTTTGAAAATATGAATAAATCAAGCAAATGTATATGAATAACATTGAGAATCACAGCATAAACAATAAGCACAGATCACATTGGTTAATCAATCAGGCTGCTCTAAAAAAAAAGTGATGCTTGTTACAATTACAGTAGTATTATTGATATCACTTATTGTAGTTTTATTCTACAATTCAATCAATCAGTTGAACAAATGCTTAATTTGTCGGGGATATCTTTGATTCTAATTCTTATACACTTTGTTTCAGTAGATGACCGCATTTAACCATTTATGTACATTGTCGATTAGATTTTTTTTTGGTATGAAACCTGGTCTATGGAAAACAAAAGAAAAAAAAAGAAAAGAAAAAAAGAGTAAAACAATCTCTACTTTGTCCTTTCCTTACTTCCTGTTTTTTTTTTTAAGCCAACTTCAACGAAATGGGTAATACAACGTCTCAAAAGAATCCAAAGAAACATTTACAACGAAGCAATACCTTATTCAAAAAACCACAGAAAATATCCAGCGCTATTCCATCACCAGCTAAAAGTTGCAACATTCCCGTATCAAAAAGTACTCCCAACAGTCAAACAAATTCTGCTATTGGAGATATGAGGATATGCGTTCAGAACATTATAAAAAAATCATCATCCACTACAGAAATGCCTACACAACATACAAAAAGCAACATGAGTGAACAGGAAAACAGTACAACATCTTTTAAAGGAAAGCGCACCATGTGCCCAAAAGCCAATTATAGACACTGTCTTCCTGTAGAAGAAACAATGCAGGATTATTTGATGAATGCGGTAAGCAGATCATATCGAATTTTTTTTTTTTTTTTTTTTTTCTAAAATATTATTGATAGCATTTTGTGATTAAACATCTTTTTAATGGTAACTTTTCTGCCCCCGTGCATGAAATATTATCAAACTCGATTTCTGTTGCAAAAGATACTATTCCTATCAACCTATCAGAACCTATCACTCCTCCCGTCGACAATCCGATCACACCTGAACTCAGACAAGATACAGTGGCCCGTGTACTTGATATAATATGTGGCACTGGCACTTGGACCATGGAGATGGCATGTTCATATCCTGATAGTCAGTTTTACGGAATCGGTTACGATGCAATCTACCCAACTAGCATCAAGCCGCCAAATACCTATTTTTCTACAAGCGATATGCTTGGATCAACTGGATTTCCTTTTCAAGACGAACATTTTGATTACATCCACATGAGGTTTGTTTGGGGCTATTTTTCTGAAAGGGACGTGAAGGTTAGGCTTTATAGATCATTCTATTTGAAAGTACATAATTATAATCTATTTTTGTAGTTTGTAATGTCTGAAATTAGCAGAGTTTTAAAGCCTGGAGGCTATTTCGAAATGAGAGATTGTGATCCTGTCATGAAAAACACTGGACCAATCGGAACACAGTTATACGAAGATCGTAAGAATACATGCATGAATTTATTCCTTCACTAAACTAAAATGTCTACTCTAGTTAACACGCATATTCATAAGCATCATAACATCGATTCAACATGGATACAACAGATGCCTTCATTTTTCGATCTTCAAGCAGGTCTTACCGATATCCACCATCAGACCATACCAATCACTTTTGAAGAATCTGGTCCAATAAGCAAGTGTGTCAATAATTTTTTAAGCGATGGAATCAAAAGTTACAAGCCTTTATTTGCAGAATCCTGCAATGTTTCTCCAGAAGAATGCGATGTACTGATACAAAATACAATCGAGGAGGCACTCCAGAGACGTTCTTATTTCAACTTTTATATATGCTGGGGAAGGAAGCCTCTGACGGTTGAAAAATTAGTTTCAACACTTCCAACAAGACAAAGCAATCAACGCCTCTCATATCTTGCAAACAATCATATGCCGTACAAAGATATTCCAGAGATTTTCCCAGCAAGTCCATGTTCAACGCCTAGTGTATTATTGGAAACAGACGGTTTGTCCGCTAGTGTTGATGACATTTGTCAATTCTCTAAAGGGTTCATTGAATGAGCTGATAAAGATACCTTAAAAGATACTTGTTTTATGTAAAAACAAAGAGTATTGCATTTGACTTTCGCGAGCTTATTAGTAAAAAAAAAAAAAAAAAAAGCAAATATCACCTAAAGCAGAGAAAACTAAAGCATATCTTGGGTTGCACGTCTTTATTTTTGCTACTTTCTTATGCATGAGTACTGCAGTAATCTTATTTCTGTGATAGTTCATTGCCAATCTTGTAGTTCATGATTTTGTTCCAGTCTAACTTATTACGTGTCATGGGTAATGCTCTTCTCAAGCATTTGAATGTGTCATCGGCAAGTTCACTGTAGCTTTCATTCATCGTGTTTTGATATCCTCTGTCAATGCTAGCGATCTGTTTTAACAATGATTTGGCTAATTGAGCTTCATCCTAAGCAGTCATAATGTTAGCACGCCTTTTTCTTCTTCTTTTTCTTAGATAATAGCATTTCTTTTTTCAACATACGTCAACTTTGGTTACTTGTGCCTCAAATGTCTTGTCAGCATTCAATTGCACATTACCATCTTCATAATAATGAACATTCACTTTTGTAGCGCCTTTTAAGCTACCAGACTGGGTATCATATATCCACGAAGCGAGCCATCTGCCGTTCCAGAAATTGTTTGGATTATATTTATTATCAACAATGGCTATAGCAATTTCATTGTTTTCAGTTGCATGTACTGTGCATACACCATTAGGATAGTGATCATTGACATAGTCTAAAGCTTCTTTCTCAACTGCTTCCCGAAGACTACCGTTCGGGATTTCCTCAGTGTAATCTTCTAATTCTGAGGCTTTCTACTTGGAAGCAATCAATAATTATGACACTTTAATAAAAGTTGTTGCTTTTTTTTTTTTTTTTTTTTTTAC
>JNDS01003996.1:0-13310 GCA_000697035.1 Rhizopus stolonifer B9770
TGGAGCCCATGCTCTACTTGATTTTAGGTTTATACTAAACCCAGCTTCATCAATAAAAACATAATTTTTTAGAAAAATCCATGTCAATTCGTGTCCAAGTGGCCACCCAGTCGAAACGTTTTTGAATATTCTATTCATTGTTTCTTGTCTCCGGCCAAAAAAATAGCTTTTTTCATAGTGAGACTACAATCGTCCTTCACAAATTCGTACACTTTTAATTCTTTCAAATAATCCTAAAAGAGACCATCCAGGGGGAAAACTTTCTATCAAAACTTAAAAACGGTCGAATTCTTAGAGTTTCATGTCAATCATGTTGAGGATACAAAAAAAAAAAAAAAGAAAAAAAAAAAGAAAGAAAAACTTGTTTTTTTTTTGTAGCACTTATTAGTACACGCATTCTGATTGGTTTGTTGGGATAAGTCTTTTTCTTTTCTCTCTCTCCCTTTCTTTTTTCCTTTCTTCTTTTCTTTTCTTCTTTTCTTTTCTTCTTTTCTTTTCTTCTTTTCTTTTCTTTTTTTCTTTTCTACATTAGTTTTTACAGTATCTGTGCGATATAAGGATCACAAGAGTGTTCCAAATTCTCACTCTATTTTAGAGCAGAAACATTGATAGATAATACTCTGGCATCGAGCAACGCGAAGATTACAACGGGAACACTTGGTAAGTTAAAATACAAATATAAAATACTCTTTCTAATCATATATAAATATGTAGCATATAGTCTAGGTGAGTGGCTTTATATATTATATTATGTAAAAACAGGCAGTAGAAACAAGATCAGCCTTTGGATGTTTTAAGTACAAGGAAAATAAATTCTTATATCAAACACTCTTGTATCGCAAGACTACTGTAAAAACTTTTCCTTTTTTGTTTTTGCTTTAAAATATTCACCAATAAAAGTTTCTTTTTGTTTTTAACCCATATCAACATTCAATAAAAGAAAATTATATGGTTAGCCCAGATTTGAAGTACAATAATGATTGTATAGGCTGATAAAGCTATTAACTCCCTAGTTTGAGGCCAACCATTGGTGTCATTATTTAATTGAAAACATTACTTTTATCTTTTTTTTTTTTTTTTTTTTTTTTGACTATGATGAGTTGTTGTGGGTGTTTTTGAGGGCGAGTAAAGATGAATGATTTTGTATTTACACAAAAGAAAAAAAATACAGCAGTTTAATGTTTGTGAAATGTATATGTGAGGAGCGAACAGATGCGATGTAAGTTGAATCTTATTTTCCTAAACTATCGTTTGTATATTGGAAATTATATTTCTTGCTCTTTGCTCTATGGTAGTATAAGTGTAGAGCGTCATTTTTTTTTTTTGCACCCAAAAATCGGTCAGAGCTTTGTACATATACTGTGCAAATTTTACAAATCGGTTCTTAGATTCAAGCATAAACATTAAATAGTAGCTGTTTTGAGATTTGAAAGTATTACAAAAGCAAACAAAAAAAAAAAAAAAAAATTGAAAGCAAGTTGGTAATTATTTCTACAATCCCAGGAACCAAAGTGGAACAAGGCCAATAAAGAGAAAAAAAAAGAGGGCGGATTTAGTAAAGATAAATTTTTATTTTATTGCTTTTCAATCAAGTGGTTTCAATGGGATAATTCACTGTAATATTAATGTCTCTTTATGATTACGTCCTCATATACAATAATGCTGAAGATCGGAATGCCTTGTCTGATCATTTATGTAAGTCAACCTTTTTTGGAACTCAGTGTAATATAATGCAAAAAGACCAACATAGTTCCTTCACCATGTGCACATGCACAATACTGAGGTTTATGTAGATACAAAAGCTAGAAAGCATGGGTCGAACAGACCAGTCTTATGAAATGTGGCTGATGCAACTGAGAGTCTGACCTGATACTGATATACATCGTTACCGGAACGCTAAATAAGTTTGGATTCAAGGTTATAGGTTGTAGAGATAGACCGCCCCATATTCAGAACGACGACGTGTATAGCTCACAAAGAACTAGTACACGTCGCCCATAAACCTAAAAAAAAAGAAACTGTGATTATTAGTATTTCTGTGGTTCCCAATAGCCAAAATTTTTCTTTTCTTTTTACCTTTGTCATGTTTCTGGAACCGCTTCCAACCTTTAACTAAAAAAAAAAAGTCTCCCTCCCTCTGTAAGCGTTTCTTGATCAACAATAAAGAAGCATTCAGCAGCAGAGCAAACACCAGGGTACATCAGACACAGCATAAAGCTGCGCCAATTCGATACCATACTTCCTACTTCCGCATCATACACCCCCAGTACAGACATGTGTACATGGTAAAGCAGCTATCTTGGTCTTTCCACATCCTACCACAACAAGCCCCGCAAAGATCAACCATACATAAACAACCAGAGAGACAAAATCTTCAACATTATTGAGATAAGAAAGCAACCATAAAGAACACACCAATAACAAAGCAAACCAGAGCCCAAAGTCCCTCAAGATTTAATCAGCAATACAAACACATATGTTGAATATGTGCTTGATATGGATAATCAATATCCATTGGATCATCGAGACCCATTGGATCGTCAAAATCAAGATCCACATTCATGTCAAGATCCATAGGATCATCATCGTTGTAGTATTTGAGGATAATAACAATATTAACATATAAACATATGACATAAAAGAATACATATCAAACAACGAAACCTACAGCTATCAGAACTATTATAAACATTTACGATATTATTGTTTGTGATAGAAAAATAGTAATGACACCCTAAACCCTAGCAGCATAATAAAAGATGTTGTTCTCCAATATAAAGTTAGATAAAAGAACAACCCCAGTTTAGTGCGTCATACTGAGTAAGAGAACAAACTGATATAAATACAAGTCAATAGGACAAATTATAGGAAAGTCATCTGAATAAAGACCCCCAACTGTGTCCCATTGACTCCCTTTTGTTTTATTTAAAAAACCTACTTTTATTTAAACATTACACAAATATCACAATCGTAGTCAAAAAAACTTTCTTCAGGATCAACGTCCATTTCATCGTATGTTTCCTTGTATGTTTCACCAGATATACAAGAGGTATCTGAATAGTAGAATTCAAGAGTCGCATCATCGGAATCCGATTCTTGATACTGCGTATCAGAATATTCCTCCGCTTCAGAACTGCCTGTGGCATCGGACCATGTTGATTCATACTCATAAAAGTTTGTAGCGTGCATTGATTAAGTAAAATGAGTAAATAAAATGAGTAAATAAAATGAGTAAAGAAAAGAGTAAAGAAAAGAGTAAAGAAAGAAGAAAATAAACATATATATACAAATATATAAAAGGGCATACGGTTGCATGTGCTTTTTTCAATTTTTCTTTTTCAATTTTTTTTTCAATTTTTTTTTCAATTTTTTTTTTTTTTTTTCTTTTTGCATGAATTACGACGCGTAAGAAGTTTAAATTTTTTTTTGAAAAGTAAAAAAAAAAAAAAAAAATTAAAAATTAAAAAAAGGAAAAGCTTGATTTGTTTGTTGTTGCTATACATTACGAGATTTTTTTTAAACCTTTCTTCTTTACCAGCCAACATAAAAGGTAAATATATTAACCTTTTACTTATGTTTTGCTCTATATTTTATTTTATTATTATTATTCTACCTTTTACCTTTTACCTTTTACCTTTTACCTTTTACCTTTTACCTTTTATCTTTTTACTCTTTTTACTCTTTTTACCCCCTTTTTTTTTCTTGTGTGTGTATGAGTACATACAAATTGTCAAAGACTATGTTACACTAGAGGCCTTTTTAGTCGTGCCTAGTTTACTCCACTCTCTGAACCCGCTTAGCAAAGCCTGTTTTGAGCAACAACTATTCCAATCTTTTTCCTAGGAAAACAGAGGGCATGAAATTCTTCAATATAACTGTGGATACAGACGAAACTGCCAAGGTCGTGGTGAATTATATGGCAAAGAATTTTTCTTTTTTTTTTTATGAAGCCGAGATTGTGGAGTAAGCTTCACATACAACCAACCAAAAAGACAACAGAGTGACAAAACTACTCACGACAACCAACAGTAAACAATAAACCGAAAAAAAAAAACTACTGACAACGTCTTTGCTCCAACCAATAGCTCAGACACCGACGATCCTTCCACAGAAGTTACCGTTATTCCAATCGACTCCACTTCCTCCTCCCCACAAACGACACCAATACTCGTTACGAGATTCCATTAGATGGAGTAATCTCATGAGTGCAATTGAGGCGCTTTCTAGGCAACTGAGAACTGACTACTACACACACTAATAGCCCGTATCAATCATTTCGCAAATCTATCTCTAAATTAGAGGCCATGGACAGTGAAGAAATTGCTAAATGCGAGAATAACAGAGATGCTTCAGACCTAAATCAAACTTCAGGTACAATATCAACACGTTTTGTGAGTACAAAACATCTATATGAACAGACTTAGCAGAAAATAACAACAACCTTTGTACGAGAAGGCACTCCCACAAAAAAAACTTTCAAAGTGATTCAGAATAAATGGAGATCTTTACCGCTCAACATAACAGTAAACTGGATACGTTTTGAATTCTGCGTCCACACCCTTCAGATTCGACAATAGATAAATTTCAGCAACTATGGAAAAAAAGTGGAATGTATTTGAGCCCGCCATGGTAGCTAATTCCACGCGTGATTCAGCAAATGAAGAAACGATACTTCAAGAGTGCAGTTCTAGTGAAACCCTATTTGCCGATCCAGTTTTGGTTTCCCATACACTATTTCTCAATTCAATTGGCACACTTTAAAAAAAAGTGGCGCAAATTTTTTTTTTTTTGCTAGTTTTGGCACACAATAATTTTCAATAGGGCACGCTAATCCACTTTAGATTGCACAATAAAGTTTTCACTGATAGCATAAATTTTTGGCACAAAGTGTGCCATTCATTACAATGGCTACCTATCAAGACACAATTGTCACTTTGATGCAGAATAACGACAGAAACCTTGTAAATTACTATAAAGAATACCATTACAAGCGTCAGAGATTCTTGAGGTGAGAGTCTCCTGAAAAAACTTTTCCTTCTTAGGTTTTCTCTTAACAACAGACCAGGACTGCTCGATTGGGTTCAATTCAGGTGAATACGGAGGGTGGTATACACATCCGCATCCTCGATCTACGATACACCTGGTGACTTTTTTTTTTTGAAGATTCGTATGGTCATCTTGCTTTAACGTCGATGATTCCAAACGGTGATATAGCTCCCAACATCAATGTCGTTTGTGCTCTTGTTTAAGGTGTCTCAACAATAGTCGTTTTAAAGTTGATATGAAACACCGCTTCGTCAAAAAGACACAATTGCTTTCGAAATCCAAGTTAGTCTTTGACCATATAACTACCCATTCACATCTCTCTTTAATTTCATCACGCGAATTTCTTTCAATGGAATAAAAATAGGCCTTTTTAAAGCACAAAGCACATTCATTTGTCACAGATCTATGAACTGTTGCTTTAGAAACTTGTAAGCCCTCAAATTGACTTGTTAAATACTCTAAAGCTTGATCCAATGTTACAGAAGGGTTGCCACCGAAAGTCTTCTCAAGATATTCTTTGTGATCCTCGTTCAATATTGCCTCTTTTCCAGACTTTTTTCTTAAATTTTAGTTCCTTGTCTTCAAAGCTTTTCCTTATCTCAGCCTGGTCTCCGGTAAGCTAATTGTAGGTAGTTCTATGAGGAATATTTACAGCCTTTGCTGCTTTGCCCTCAGTTAAACCTTCCTTGTAAACTTCAAAAAGAACAATTCATTGATGTTATCTCCATGTCTTCTGGTTACTCGATTTTTCGTAGGACGATTTGAAGATACTTCGTCTTTAATCACATTAATCTTGTTTACTTTTTCAGGTAGTTTTAAATGGGAATGTGCGTTAAAGTCTGTTAAATCGTCCAATGGGTATTTGTCCGAATCCACTTCCATTTCAATAGGTTCTTGGCCATATTCATTTACAACATTTCCTTCTCTATCTTCAAAAAAAAAAAAAAAAAAAAAAAAAAAAAAAAAAACTGCAAGTACATCTGTAGTGCTTGATATAAAAGTAAAAGGGGAATCAATTTACAGTAAAGCTGAAAAATATTGGTTAATTTATTATCCAAGATTAAGCTTCTGATCGAAGTATATTGTATTTGACGCGTTTTCGATTATGTTTCTTCTCATTCTACATAGCATGCACTGGATACACTCATTTCTCTCCTTGGACAATCTATATACGCACTTTATTACTGTATAAAGGCTGTTGACTTATAGAATATCTTAACAAAAAAGAAAAGCTTTAACATATTTTCTTCTATCTAGAATTAATTCTTATAATAAGCAGCCATTTTTTTATTAATTTATAGTAAACAAATAGAAAATGAAAAGCAAACGCATAGAGACGTAAGTGTGTATGCAATTGTGAGAGAAAATGAGAAAAGCTAAAGTCAGCTATCCGAAGAAATCATGGCAAGTTCTTTTACGGTTTTTGTGGAGATTTACAAACTCATAAAGAAGATTAATATTGACAGATCCTGTTGATCTTTCTTTTATGATCAAATGAGATAGACTAGGCTTGCATTGGCTTCAGAAGGCATTTGTAACTTGGACTAGAAACTGCGTGTTTCTGGGGCAGCAGAAGGCAGATATATCGTTTAATGATTTTGGGAATTGTATTTTACCGAGTTCGGTCATTGTGTATAGCTTATGATAGGGTAATCGAGTCATATAAAACGAAACAGAGAAGCCTGTAATACGTCAAAATAAAAAACCATGTATAGCTATCACAATGAAGTGTGCTTACCATAAATTTGAAAGCTAAATGAAGCATCTAAAAAGTGATTATCTAGACATTCTTTAGTTAGATGGGTTAATCGCAAAAAGTCGCTGAAAAGCGCTGCTTTATCGCATGTCGGCTGGATAGTTTTTACTTCGCCAAACCCAAGATGGGCACCAAACTGTAACTGGTCGATCATTGTAACTGATGCGTCTGGTCTTAAAAGATTATCCTCAGCTTGCCTGTTTAACTATCATAAGAGTGTGTTTCTTTCATTATCGGATATAATGGCAGTTAATAAAGATTTGAAATAGGTACTCCACAATTCTGATTTAGAGATATTAGTGACATCTACGATTAGATCTCTAGGGAGCTTTAAAATCCTACATGTTGTAAACACATAAACATATAATCACTCTAAGTCATGGTAAAGACCATAATTAAACAACTAGACTTCGTGTCAATATATAGTAATTCTTGCCAAGTCAGATTATATCAGTATCTGAAGGATCACATCTATTCAAGTATTCCTAACTCAGCTGTATAACCTTCCAATTAATTTGATATCCTTTTGTTCCCCTAATTCAATCGAATAAAAAGAGTTTTAAAAGTACTTACGTCTTTCTTGCAAACTCTTAACACCTCCAACTCTACACTACAGAAAGAAATTCCACGTTAGCATTAATCAGCAAGTAAGAATTATTGATAGTACTTACAGCATTACAATGCCTATGATAACTCTGCGTTTTTCGTAACTCAAGGAATTGGAAAATAACAAAAGATCAGTGGTGATCTTATGTATACTTTGAGTTTGATTAATCAAATGCTTCAATACGAGACTTAACTGCGTCAATTCCTCACCGGTAAAATCAAGCGAGGGATTCATTGACATTTGTATCTTCATTTATGATATGCTTGATATTCTCGTCAGTGGACGCTTCCCTCATCATTTTGCTGTGTTGCAATGGTTTAAATCTAGTATGTGGTTTAAGGCTGATAACTCTTGCATATTGGTCTTAATTGGGATTAAACCTTCAGACTTGACAAACTGCTCGATACGTTGATAATATGCAGTGAACAAGTTTGTAATATTAATACCATTCTCCGGAATCCAAGGTTCTGCTTCAGTACATTCATCTTGCTCGGTTTCATTGATTTCACTTTGATCATCATGATAATCAGTAACTTCTTCATCAACCTCTTCATTTTGGGTATCTGTTTCTTTATTCTGGCTATTCTCCATCGTTCTTATTTGGGTGATTTCAGTTCTGACAACATCGTAAACATATTGAGCGCTTTCAATGTGTGCGGTTGAGACTGTTTCTTCTCTTATTTTTTCAGCCAATATTTGGTGTTCTCCTTCGATTTCATCCATATATTGTGCTTATTTCTGATATTTACAATGTTTTTGACGCCCTTCAGTTCATTGTTAATAATATTCTTGTATCTTCTCGAAATTTTTTGTACCGAATTGTACTCATGGCCAAATGCATCATAGAACTCTCTTGTTGTCAAGTTGCGCGAATTAGAAAGACATCTTTGAGTATGCTCTGGAAGAGATTTCTTATCGCTTTTGGTCTTTGTATTCTTGGGTTTTTTTGACCTTGACATTACAGTAAATGAATGTATATGTGGTATTACTGGTTTTTTGAGTTGTTTTAAATGAATATGAAAATTGGACTGAAAGTCGATGAGTCTCCTGAACCTTTTTTATTGAATGAGAACGAGAGGGAGAACCCACTTATTTTTTTTAAATGAGTTTTATTTGTTGCACGTATTTATAGTGTGACTATAAAAAGCGGTACTCAACAGTAGGGAATAATAAAATATAGCAGAGTAGATAAAAATAGAGTAGGAACAAATATTAAGCGTAGGAAAGAGGGAGTATATTACAGAGAAAGAACCCACTTATTGCAAATTACGTCTCGATAATAAAATTGAGAAATTTAGATAGATTTTTAGGAAGATTTTAAAAAAGATGTATAGTAGTACACCTAGTTCAAATGGCCATAAAGATGCGCTTGCAACCAAAGCTACCACCATTCACTATACTGAAGCTGTTTACCCTGCTATCATAACTTATTTATTGAGGCTTGTGTTAAACTTAACTGTTCGACTCCCAAAGTAAATAAGGCATATATTGATATGTAAGCAGCTCGGTGTGCTTGGTTTTAGCAAAGGTTCCCGATATTTTTCTCCCTTGCGTTTTGCTTAGGCGTAGGACCTCTGACATTACCCGGAGAAAGGGTTTCTAGAGTTTTGAACTAGGACTCTAATTTTTGCACTGCTCATTCTTGCTCACCAAATATAACATTTAGGAACACTTCTTTATATTACGGACAGAAACGACCCTCTGTTATGGATCTTTTTAAGACAATTTGCATATGTTAAAAACAAATCGATATATTTCCCTTTTCTCTGACTCATCATTGATTTTTGAAGAAACAAGTTATATACAGACCAGCAAACCAGATTATGCCACATGTGCGTGAATTATAACAAGTCTTGGAAAATAACAGATAATTAATTGTCGCCTCATTAATTTCCTTACACGCAAAATGGGAAGAAACATAATCGAAAACATGTCAAATACAATAAAGTTGGATTAGAAGCTTAATCTTGTTAATTGAAAAGTGAGCTCAAATCAATTTTTCAGATTTATAAATCAGCCAATATTTTTTAGCTTTACTTTATTAAAGCGTACAACTTTTTACAGGAAAACGTACCAAAAAAATTGGTCAACTGTGCTAATCCAAAGCGGATTTAGTGTGCCATATTCAAAATGTTGTGTGCCAAAACTAGCAAAAAAATTTGCGCCACTTTTTTTTTTAAAGTGTGCCAATTGAATTGAGAAATAGTGTAGTAACTCAATATGACACAACTAGACAAACCGATCATAATAAATATAACAGTGAGATGGACTTTAGTCGTACGGCTATTATCAACAAACAAAGGAAATCGAAGGGTTTTCACCAGAACTAAATAATTTCTTCAACCAAGGATGTTGGAATGGGGTCAAGTAGAAGTACCTTAGACACGAAAAGCAATAAAGGTATGATGCTCTTCAAGTTATGCAGCTTACTTTTCAAATTCTTTCTTTTTTAAGGAAACAAAGATCGCCCCCCCCTCCTCCTCTTTTTTTTGCTGTTCAGTCTCTTCATAAATGTCCAAAGTTTCGTTCTGATCTCACAAGCTTTTAACAAGTGTATAATCAAGCCTTTTTTTTTTTTTTTTTTTTTTTTTTTTTTTTTTTTTTTTTTTTTTTTTTTTTTTTTTCAAACATTTTAAAAAAGAATAAAGTTTTTATGTGTGCCAAAAAGATTTTTTTTATTTTTTATTTTTTTTTTAATGATAAAGTACAATACAATGTAGCCCAGTGGTAAAATAGCTGTTCCTTAGTTCAAGTTCCTACTATATAAAAAATAAATGGTTTTCTCAACTTTTATTAAAACTGTGGGATGAGTGGTATCTGCAAGCAGACGTTCCGTTCGCCTTCAGGCATACCCAGACTAATTGTTCACGAGGGAGTCGCAATGTTTCCAGAGATCGGCCCTCTACCATGTTTAGGCGAACTTTCATCTTAGGTCACCCTATGCTCATCGTCTCAACCTAATCCACAGGGAAGCGAAACAAGACTAAAAAAAAAAAGATAGCTTGAACTTGAAACCAAAAGAATAGCGACTTCCCATTAGAAAAGCTACGACCTAGTATACGAGTACATATCATAGAGATACAAGAGAAGGCAGCAACACATAAAAGAGAGATAGTTCTATTGGATGACTTGAGCAAGAGTTGACTTGAATAAAAGATGACTAGTAAATGTTAGTATATCACATAACCATATCCCAGGAATACCTTTTTCGTTTAGTTTTCGTTTTGATCAGGTGATGCAGCAGCAAAAGAAATTGACTGTTTATCAAGTTAGCAAAAAAAAATCCCCCCAAAAAAAATTACCAGTATTGTATAATAGACAGCATCATGAACAAATAACATGAACTTTTTGAATCACCGTAAGCAAAGAGACACTTGAGAATAGATACCAGAGATACTTGAGAATAGATACCAGAGACACTTGATTATGAACACCAGAGATAATTGATAATAAACTCCAGAGATACTTTTTTTTTTTCTTTTTTTTTTCTTTTTTTTTTCTTTTTTTTTTCTTTTTTTTTTCTTTTTGACTGTTTGGAAATAAGCAGAGCAACGGGAGAGATGTAAGAAGTACTTCAGAAGACCATTAGATGGGAGGATTAACGTAAAGAGTGCTTCAGAAGACCATTAGATGGGAGGATTGATGTAAAGAGCGCTTCAGAAGACCATAAGATAGTAATATTGACATGGAGAGAGTAGTTTAGAGATCATTTGATTGATATTTTAAAGAGAACTTTAAAAGAGTGTAAGAGATGAATGAGGGGAAAACAAAAGAGATTTCCCTTTCTTTTTTATATTTTTTTCTTATCTTGAGAAAATCAAGTAATGACTTGTATCAAAAAAAGAAATTACATGGAATTCACACGCCAATATGTATAAAAAAAGGAATTGCTTGAGATGTTGGGATGATAATCTTTTTTTCATGCAAACACAAAGACATGTGTGTATCACAAAAAAACGTCAAAAGTAAAAAATAAAAATTGAACCAAAAGGCCAAAATGGCTATAAAGAGGCATGGACTATTTTCTTGAAGGTGTTTAAAGAAGAACTGTGATTTTTAAAATGACAGCTCACACGAAATATTCATGGACCTTAAACAAAAGGAGACAAGTTCCGGAGTGTAGGAAATCTTGTGTATAAAAAAAAAAAAAAAAAAAAAAAAAAAACTCCCATCATCATAAGTTGTCATGGCACAAGGCTTAAAAAAGCTCCTGATCTTGAAGTAATCAACTAAATAATCTATACAAAAAAGGAATTACATGGGTATTTGAGAGATAAGCTGTAAAAAAAGAGGATTGGCGTCGTTATACAAACGGAAGTATGTGTGTCACAAAAAAAAGGATGCATGTGAATAAACAAAAGCCAAAAAAAAAAAAATATCAAAGAGACATATTAATATTAATTAAACGTAGAAGCAACAGTATCATTAGATTTTAAAGCGTAGCTTTATGACGATAGTGAGCAAATCTAAAACGTAAATAAAATAATCACCAAGTTCACAAAAACAATTTTGCCCTCAATAGGCAAAAAGATAGACACTTGTAAAAATAGATAGTTTAGAGATCAATAGGGGGTTTCAAAAAGTCTGAAAATTGGAAATAGGTAACGTTCTTTGAAATGATAGCCAATGATAATTTTTGAACAACTTGTGCTTTCCAATCTCCTTAAAAAAACAATAAAGTTGAGAACATGTCATTTGTGTAATAAGCTGAAATAAAGGTAGAAATAGGTTAAAGTAGTTAGTCATAAATGTGAGGGAGGAGATGAAAGAAAAAGTAAAAAAGAAAAATGTCAAAAAGGGAATTGTACTACCTGAATTGGCTGGCTGTATCTGGATACCCTAAAAGTGAAAATGGCAACTAAGGTTCTGCTTGTCAAAGAACAGCCCAATAAATCCAGTTTTGATTATCTCACTTGATGTTTAAAAAATCTGTAGTATAAAGGCAGTGAAACAAAAATAACCGTCTTGCACATTACACCAATGACTATGTATATACTTTTATCCCATCTTTGAATTTTATTTTCTTTGCATTCAATCTAAAGATTTACAATGGCTGATACATCATCTGAAAGCAGAAGGCGTGGAACATACACAACTCATGATGATTTTACCCAAGGCGGTGTATATTGGCTTTCCCACGTCGGAAAAACAATCACTGAGATTTTAGGCATGACGGGACTTAGTGTCAGTACTGTGCATACAATAAAGAAAAGAGTTGATGATAGGGGTACTTTTGAGAAGAAGAGAAATACAGAAATATCTACAGTGGCAAACCAAAGATAAGTAAGAGACTTAAAGCGCTTTGCGGTAAAGAGTCCTTTCTCCAACTTTCAACAAATTGAGGTGTATTGCGAGAGTTTTGATCTTCGCGTGTCAAGAGACACAATCATCTCATACCCTAACCATCTTGGGTTTCATTTTTACTGGAAACCCAAGAGACCACGCCTAAGTGACGAAAATAAATCAAGAAGACTAAAGTGGGCCAAAGATCGGGTTAATTGGACGCATGAACGATGATCGCAAGTGGTATAGTCAGATGAGTCGAGGTTCACGGCTGAGAACTGCGATGGTGGCCACAGAGTAATTAAGCAAAAGAGCCAAAGATATGAAGACCGTTTCGTGCAAGAGACTTCAAAATTTGGAAAGGGTTCTATAATGGTATGGAGCTGTTTTCATGCTGGAGGTTTTGGCCCTCTTGCCGTAACCGAGGGCACTATGGAAGATGAATTTTACATTAACGTTTTGGAATATAACTTTCATTCTTAGTCTTTCAACTTCACAAGGTCAATGGTAAGGAGTTTATACTTCAAGAATATGGTTTTCCTTGTCATAAAAGCAACTATACCAAGTAGTGGAAGGAGTCCCATGTAATTCGCGGTTTTGAGTACTGGCTTGCCCAAA
>JNDS01004006.1:0-14152 GCA_000697035.1 Rhizopus stolonifer B9770
AAGACTTTGAAAGAAGATTGTCTGTTTCTGCTGTACACAAGCATTTGATCAACAAGCTCAGCTTCACCTTGAAGAAAGCCGAGATCTACTCAGAACGACGTAACCATGCGGAAATTCGGCAGAAAAGATATGACTATGTGAACAAAATAGTAACTGAAGAAAGAGTTCATTATGGCCAAAATTGTGTGTTTGTGGACGAGACTGGCTTCAACTCGCATGTTAACAGAACACAGGCCAGAGCAAGAAGAAATGAACCAGCCAGGATCGTTGTTCCTTCCTCGTCAAAAGGAAGAAACGTGACCATTTTTGGAGCAATTAGCCACCGAGGTGTTGAACTCCTGGCAAAACACGTAAGATGTGCACACCATCTTGTAATACTTTTTACTTAAAATACGTAATATTCTATAGAATACAAATGGTACAACCAGGAGCAACAACTTTCTTGATTTCATCGATGGTTTGATTGAACACCTGGACAGAATTGGAGCTCAAGGAAGCTACGTTGTGTATGACAACGCTCCAATTCATGGGACAGCAGCAGCACAGAAACTTGAAGCAGCTGGTTACAATTCATTGAAGTTGCCTCCATGGTCCCCGTTTCTTAACCCCATTGAAGAGTGCTTCTCTAAGCTGAAAAATGGGGTTAAGAAACACAAACTTCATAACCAGTCTGACTTGCTAAACAGAATCACCCAGTCTGCTGCTGCCATCACGGCTAACGACTGCCAAGGTTGGATCAGGCACTCGAGAGAGTACTTCTCGAGATGTCTCCGTATAGATGAGATGTTATAAACATTTTAATAAAAAATTTAACTTAAGAAAATATATGATAATTCCAGTATGATTCAAGAGCCTCAGATTAAAAAAACATGTCTTATTATAACGTTATTAACAACTGGTGCCAGGCAATAGTATACAACTTGTTGTACTTATCATCAACATCTACATCTGAATTTGTGTACGTGTCTCCCGCTCAAAATTAGATTGCCAGTATCGCTAACATTTTTGTTGCAAACCGCTAAAAAATATGTCTTGAAATCCGCTAAAAAATTTACTCAAACGAAGAAGACCCAAAATATTCAAATTCCGTAGTCAGTTGCGTCCAACCGATTTTCACATAAATTTCCTATGATCACAAAAGTCCTTCCTTTTCCTTTGGTTTTCAATACTTTTAAGTATCACACTTTTAGTTGGAACCAAAGTAAGGACATATTATTTTGTAACTCAAATATTTTATTAACATTCAATAAAGCTACTATCGGAAACCAAAAGCTTTTATTTTATTTAAATACTTATATCAGTCTCAATCCTCAAAAAAAAATGACCAAATTGCAAATTAAATTTGTTCGGTTCGCAAACTTTAGGGAAAAAACCAGTAACAGTCAAAAGTCATTCAATCGGAGTCATTCGCTTCTTAAAGCAAAGCAGGTTTGCAGTGATTAAAATAATCATGATATTGGCTCTTCGTGTTTGTAGAGTTATGATTCATTAAGAGTAGTGCTTTTCAGTCAATTTTACTCTTTTTTTCTTATATGAAGAGCATCTTACGTTGATATAAATAAAAGCGACTGATGTAAATCTCAGGAAGATTCTGTGTCTGAGCAAAAATTAACTTGTTGAAACCAATAGTCAGGCAGGCATTCTTTAAAGAAATATATAAATAAAGAGGTGGCTTCTTCAAAATATTATGCCTTACACAAAGTAAAGGGAGCATGACGTAGAATCGTCTTGAGCGATTTATGCGTAAAACGCAGTCATTTAAAATCTTTCGCTAAATAGCATTCTGTTTTCTTTTCTTCCTCTTATCAATAAAATATATGTCTCATCAAGCTCGCGTAAGCACTATAGTGGAGTCTTTGAACAGAGCCCATCGTTACGTTGAGTTTCCTACACACAATGGTCAAGTCAAGCCCCTTTCTGATTGTTTTGCAAAGAACGTATTTACACGCAGTGAAATGTCTCGCATGCTACCAAAGCCCGTTTACAAAACCTTTATTGAAACTATGAAAGGCAAACAGACTTTAGACAAACCCACGGCCGATGCTATTGGTCATGCTATCAAAGTTTGGGCTACTGAACGTGGAGCCACACATTTTACGCATTGGTTCCAACCGTTGAATGACGGTACAGCCGAGAAACACGACTCTTTCTTGACTCTCAAGTCTGTTTTTGTGGATGGTTCTGAAGTGGTAAGTACAAAACCTCTATAACTATGTATCAAGTCTAAAAAAAATGTAATATTAGGTTACTGCCATTGACACCTTTTCTGGTTCACAATTGCTACAATCCGAACCAGATGCCTCGTCTTTTCCATCAGGTGGTATGCGCACTACTTTTGAAGCTCGCGGTTACACTGTTTGGGACACAAAAAGGTAACATTGTAACTTGAAAGTTATTGGCTAAGTCTAGAATAGTCCAATGTTTATCCAAGAGGGCCCACATGGTACTTCGGTTCTCTATATTCCTTCTGTTTTTATTTCTTATAATGGTGAGGCTTTGGATGAAAAATCTGTTCTTTTGAGATCTTGTGAAGCTTTGGAAAAAGTGTCCTTGGATATTCTCAATATTATTACACCTCAAGAAAAGGGTAAGACAGCAGAATACAATAATAATACTATAAAACATCAACCTTGTTTTGATTTAATTTAGAAGAACGAGCCAAACTTGTTTACATAACATTAGGCACTGAGCAGGAATACTTCTTAATTGACCGATCCTTGTATACACTTCGTCCTGATCTTAAAATTTCCGGTCGCACCTTAATTGGTGGCCTCCCACCCCGTCATCAGCAGCTTGAAGATCACTATTTTGGAAAGATACCTACTCGTGTTTTGTCTGCTATTAGTGAATGTGAGCTTGAACTTGCCAAGTTGGGTGTTCCTATCAAGACTCGGCATAACGAGGTAGCGCCGGCTCAATTCGAAGTTGCGCCCATTTTTGAAGATGTGTTATCTGCTGTCGATCATAATTTACTTACTATGGATGTCTTTCATCGTGTTGCCCATCGCCACAAACTTAAGGTTCTCTTCCACGAAAAGCCCTTCCGTGGCGTCAATGGCTCAGGCAAACATTGTAACTGGAGTTTATCTACAGATACTGGTGATAATCTTCTGGACCCATCACACAGTCCTGAAACTAACTACCCCTTCTTGATCTTTTTGGTCGCTACTCTTAAAGCTGTCTTAGACCATGGCGATCTCCTTCGTGCAGGTGTTGCCTCTGCTTCTAATGATCACCGCCTTGGAGCCCAAGAAGCTCCACCAGGAATTATATCTGTTTTTCTGGGCTCACAATTGACCGAAGTTTTAAATTCCATTGAAGAGCGTCGTCCAGTAAACGGTGAACTTGCCGGTACGGACTTCAAAAATGTGCGTGTCAAGGGAACTGTGTTGGACCTTAAGGTAGCCTGCTTGCCACCTATTGCCCGGGATTTGACTGATCGTAACCGAACCTCTCCTTTTGCTTTTACTGGAAACAAGTTCGAGTTCCGAGCCGTTGGCTCCAAGCAGTCTCCTGCTTTTCCTGTCAGCTTGTTAAATTCTGCTGTTGCAAAGGCGTTGACTGACATTTTGAATGATTTGAAGAAACAAAAGGGTAACAAAGCTGTGGCTTCTCCTGAAGATCAGCTAGAAGTAATTCGCAAGTATATTATTCTTTCAAAGAATGTTCGCTTTGAAGGTGACAATTACTCTGATGAATGGATCAATGAGGCTGCTCGGCGTGGATTGGCCAACATCACCAAAAGCCCCGAAGCTTTTAAGCGTATACTAAGAGCTGAAAATGCAGATATGTTAAAAGAGATGGGCGTATTTTCAGATGTCGAGCTGCACTCTCGTTATCATATTTTGGTCGAAAAGTATTGTAAAGAAATTACCATTGAAGCACAAACTATGGTAATTATGGTGATCCAACAAGTGTTGCCTGCGGCTTATCAATACAGACATGACCTAGCCGAGTCCGCTTCATTCATGAAGAATATCGGTGTTGAATCAGCACCTGAAATCAATCTTTTAAATGAACTGAGCCCTATCGTCGCTTCTCTTCAAAAGGACATTGCCTCTCTCAAATATATGTTGGTCGATCTCAACGAACAAGAGGATCCTGTCAAACTTGCTGATGCCTGTTGCTACCAGGTTTTGCCTAAGATGGAGGCTGTTCGCGAGTTGACTGATAAGTTGGAACGCAATGTAGCTGACAAATTATGGCCATTCCCCAAGTATACCGAATTGTTCTTAAATATCTAAATTACTGCTTTTCGTGTGTTGAAAAATAAAAAATATCCATTTTTTAATTTGTTTTATGAAGAACTGTTTAGTAAAATTTTTTGATTGATGTTTAGCGTTTAATAAATTTGTATATAAAAAGGTATGGGTATGTACACAGAACAGATAGATTGTTTAATTATTCTTTTTATAGTCAACAATGGCGTTACTTCTAATAAACTTGATAAACCTTTTACCATATAATTTAGGTTTAATTGCTGAAACAGTATTCTTGTCCTGCGTAAAGCTTTTGAAAAAATGCTCCACTTTCTTAACGAGACCGTATCTTGTTAAAATGTCAATCACACCAAAATAATAGACCTTATCTGTTGATTGGTTGTACTCGTTTGTTGACATAAACCCACCGTCTTCTGAATAAAATATACAATACTTTCGTCTACAAATAAAGCAGATGAATAAAAAAAAAGGCTTTCATTCACTTTCTTTTCTAAAAAAAATCGTACTCATCAAAAGGTGTCTCTGGTAATAAAGAAGAGTCTAATTGGACAGGACTTGATAACTTAATGGCTTTTCTGACTATGTCTGCTTTGCTTTCTCTTCGATTTCTTGACAACCTTCTTTCCAACTCTTTTGTATGTGGTTGAACAAAACGCAAATTAGAGTCTCTGATATTTTCTGTATTCCCTCGAACAATATCATGTATTCCTATTAACAAGCTATAGTCCATAATTTTCAATCTTGATAGCAACTTGTATACAAATTAGAAAGGCATAAAAAAAGAGGAGAAGAGAAAAATATACCTGTACATCCTTATATAGCTGATCGACAAATATGGTTGATTTTTGTAAGCCAAGTTCGAGTCTCTTTTTTTTGTTTATCCAATTCAAATCTTTCAACACAGCGTGGGGATTTTTACTGATTTCTTCATCCAATGTGATTCTTCCATAAGTTGAACCCTTCAGATCATAAGTCTCGTGTACATCTTTGTTACTAGGTAGGACATTTCCCATAACAACAAAATGTATTTTACTTCCATGTGGTAGCTTTATTCGATGTAATCCATAGAATCGACACAAAAGAGTATGAGGGTTTTCGCATACATGCTTTTTTATTATTATCTTTTAGGATTGTTTTTATATTTGGGAGAATAGAGATTGTACTTACCTGATAATAGTCCTTCAGTATCTTGCGCATGAATTTGTGTTCTGTATGATGTATCGTCTTTATAATAAATCTATAATCGCGAGAGTAATAAAAAAAGCTCCCACTCTTTCCAGGTGACCCTAATTCACTAAGGATGTACTTGTTTGTAAGTGACATCTAACGATTTTTATACTGTCAGTGTTTGTAAAGATGTTGTTATATCTTCTCTCTTTACCATATAGTCTGCAGCATCGATGCGAAATTGCTCTCTTAAATATCTAAATACCCAAGGTGCATAGTCTTTGAATTTGAAATCGTATTTTACTCCAGGTGTCAACTCATTACCAGTGCTATAATAACAAGAAAAGGGAGGTGAGTTTCTCGTGTTTTATTTATTATTGTTATTATTGCTCGTTCACTTTTCTGTACTTACACATCAAACACCAGTTTGTGTGCTGCAGTAAAATCATCGGCACTTAATTCTTTGTGTATTTTTGCTGAGACTCGTCCCACCTAACACTATGAGAAACACTTTGAATATTTATATAGAAACCTACTGCAATTCGGATCCCAGTCAACATGTCGTACCTTTTTTTTTAAAAAAAAAACCTTAGTATGGAACATCTAAGAAAAGGACATCTGAACACTTACATCAATTGATAATTCTGATGACCTTCAGCAACACGTGTACCTATTAATACTCTATTGTCATCATTTTCATCATCGCACTGATAATGCATTCTTCTTGAGGCACGACGTGCAGCTCGTCTAGCTGTAATTTCAGCTTCCAAAGCTGCTTGTTCTTCTGGTCCTAATTCGCCGAGATCAGGCGTTAGTGTCCGGCGGTGTCGAGACAATGTAGGTGTTGAGAGAGCTCTTTTAGTCTGTACAACAAATTGAGGTGCAGGATCTAGAGGAAATGGTGCAATGTCCTCCGACATTCTTCTTGTAAAAGTATCATAAGGTGGGTCGAATGCTGAGTTTGTAAACAAAGTGAAATCTCTGTCTGCGCTTCTATCCTTTGAAGCAGGGACACTTTTGCCAGAATGAAGAGACTGCGTGGCGGGCATTCTTTTTTAAAAGTATTTACAAAAAGAAAAAGAAAAGATCACAGTGGGGATATCTGATAGAAAAAAAGAAGAAAGCAAAAAAGGAAAGAACTTGTCTGTTTTAGGAGAAAACAGAACCGAAACAAAACACAAAAAAAAAAAAAAAAAAAAAAAAAAAAAAAAAACAATGAGTCGGAGATCATACACACCCGCTCTTAATCACTGAAAATTATGCATTACACAATGACACCCATGCAGTGTCCGATACAAAGTAAATGTCTTCGTCAATTAAGTATGTGCTATTCAACCTTTTTATGACACAAAATGACCAATAAAAGTCTCGTGTTTTATCCTCTATACCCAGTCTGTAATGTCTTTTGAATCCCATGCACTTGTCTTGTAGCTTACAATTAGTCTATCATTGCTGTCTACTTTAATCATTCCTTTTGCATGATAGCTGGTTTCCCCTCGCATTACTTTATCGGCTTTCACGCGAATAATACGGTACTTTTGACCCAGTTTTAGTCGCTCAAGAACATCCTCCCTGTCCAATTCGGCCCACTCCGATGTCATTTTCTCGTAGTCTGCAACGTTTTCCCAATATTCTTTAACACTCGTGTCGCTGGTAGGGACTGATAAACTACCGGCTTTGGGAGGATCACTGACTGCACGTTCATCAAATGAAGGCTTACTGGTATCCTTTGTAATAAAAGAAGGTAAACTATCATCTGGGATATATTTTTCAAGGTCTTGCACAGTTTTCGTAAAGACGATTTTGCTTGCAACCACAGGATCTAACAAGGGAGTAATTAGATTCCATACTATTTGTAAGGAGAGTGTGTTAATTAATATCATTCAAGAAAGGGCGAGGTTTCTTTTTTTTTTTTACTAGTGGAGAAAACCCATGGAGCTTTATGAATGCATGCAAGTCCCAAACTTTCTGGATAGTAAGCTTGAAAACACTCTGCTAAAAATTTGACTGCATCAAAATCCTAATCAATCAAATTTTAGTTATCAATAGTTAAAAAAAAATACGCTTACCATGTTGGCCATTGTAAAATTTTCTAGATTGAACACCATACAAACAGCGTCCATTGGATAATCACAAATAATTCTGGCTGTTTCCATAATGTAGATTGTCAACATTTTAATGGTTTCTAAAGGCTGGTCTTCTTTATGGTACACTTGAACATTAATAAAGCTAAGTAGCAATTCTTGTTAAAGAGGCATCACATGCTTATAATTGTTTCCTAAAACATGTTTACCATATACCACGATCTTTGTTGTCAGGTCCGCCCAGTGTTACCATTTTTCGATCTAATTGTTCCTTAAAAGCTTTTCCTAGCCCGCTCCTGCATCGCTCTAATTCCTCAACAAGTCCAGTCTCTCCTAGGGCAACAATATCGTTTGTTCTCATATCGATTCTCCAACGAAGGGTATTCGCCAGCATTTTGAAGGAGGCCTCTAAATCCCATTTACGAGCGCGCAGAAAGCGCAAAAGTGTTGAATCAGGATTATCTGTTGCTACCAAACCCCAAAAAGCTTGATGAAGCAGTGACCCCGGAATCAATTTAAGTGCTTTATCCAAAGGTAAGTTCCTCCAACGAGAGTCTGATGTGACTCCCAAAAAGTACTCTTTCGTATTCTGTTTTTCTTCCTTTTTGCCAAGACCAAAGAAACCAGTCTTTTTGGGCTGCTCTTCTTCCTTTTGGTCAATTTGGATTTCTTCGCCCTGTTGTTTGAATAAATCAAGAATACGTAGCCAAAACTTTTTGAGCATAGCCTGTTGTTCTTCATTTAAGGCACCTACGTGTCCTTCTTTCCTGTTTTCAAGTGATAATTCTTTTAGTGTAGTAGCTTGAGGCATACCGTTTTTTTTTTTTTTTTTTTTTTTTTTTGGTAATAATTAATTAGTTTACTGCGTATTTTGAGCAACTGCCTTCTTTATTTTTTAGATTTGAAGTTTTTTGCATATATTTGAGTAATGCGCCCAACTAAAATATGTTTTCTATTCTACCACTTCGTCAAATTCTCCCCATCTACTACAGATAAAAACGAAGCCATATCAACTACCTGTAACTGTGCTGGGTTCTTTAAGAATTTGTTTATTTGTTTTGATCGAAAGTTGAGCGTCACAATAACTTTTGAATGCTATTAAAACCTAGACTATGGCAATTTTTGACGTTCTTAACACCTCTCATCAAACAACCTACTACATCAGAAGCAGGTAGGCATTATATCATATCTAGACAATAAATTCAAAAATTATCAGTTCAAAAAAAATTCCAGAGTCGTCGTCTTCAAGATTATCTGAGTTCCAAGCTATCTACAGGTATTTGAAGGACAAATTCTCTAGCATTACTACTTTGTTCTCTTCATTTAAGACCAAAGACATTTAAAGTAACAAAATTTGTAATAAATGTTCCATTAGGGATTGGAATCAAATATGTAATAAAATTAAACGATAAATAGGAACAAAACAAATGACATTTGCTCCTCTCTACAACCCTTGATGCATTATCAGACAGATCTCGGCGAATGAAGAGGCTTTTTTTATAAGCGCAGAATATTATGATATAATCATATTGCGCACGTACACACAGACAAATTAAACAGCTCAACATAAGACAGCCGCAATGTTCAAGTAGAGCCCTTTATAATAGCCTAAAACTTGTGATGTATATAGCTATTAATGAGACCATGTGTTTGGGGAAGAAAAATAAGTGTACTAAAGAATGAAAGCTTTGTTAATGTTGATTTCATGATCCAATAAAAAAGGCTAGAATGGGTTTACCAAGTTCACAATCCGCCATCTTAATTCTAAACCTAGGCATAAGGTTCAGATTAAGCTAATCTAAACTTCAAATGACGTATTTTTTGATAGGTATAATCTCGCTACCATGGCTTTTGTTATTTACGATTATTTTCTTTCTATTTGTTGTACCCTGAAATGTCAAACTTACCAATTATTGAAATTGAACATGATGTTCATGCACCCGCTTCTACATATTACACAACGGGTGACAATGCACGAAACAGAACAAGAACACATACAGTACGTACTTTTCTGCATAATTTTCACATATCTCATTTTTTTTGTCTTATAGAAAAGCCATCAATTAGGCGCTACACAAATGCACGGTCTTGAAGGAGCGCATAAAAGACGTGCTTCACACGGTAAATTTATAGAAAACGCGATATCAATGTTACGTGGTACTTAATTGTGTTTACAAATAGATGTCAACAGCAAAGCACGTCGCTTTTTGATTGATGTTGAAGAAACTCAGCGCAAAATCTTGGAGCAAGAAGATACTGATGGTGACTTTCAGATTACTATTAACGATCTGGGTCCTAAGACAATGACCTTGGGTACGGCTGACTCTGGTGGCTATCGAAAGATCGATATTAGAGGTACTTATATGCTCTCAAATCTACTGCAAGAACTAGCTTTGGCCAACGACTACGGCAGAAGACATATTGTGCTGGATGAAGCTAGACTGAATGAGAATCCAGTGGATCGCTTGTCTCGTATGATCCGACATAATTTTTGGGGTGGATTAACACGCCGCATTGATGCTGACTCTCTTGAAGTAATCTGTCCAGATCCCAAAAATAGATCTGAAAACCAACATCCTCGTATTTATGTTCCTTGTGATGACCATGAAGCTTATTCCTTTTACAAAAGTGTATCAGATGCCCGCAAGCACTTGAATCTTGAGGTTGAATACTTGCCTAAAAAAATCACGCCTGACTACGTCAAGAGCATCAACGACCGCCCCGGTTTACTTACTCTTGCTATGCGTAGAACGAAAGATGAGAATGGCAATGATATCTACGTAGGCGAACCATTTGTTGTTCCCGGTGGTCGTTTTAACGAAATGTATGGTTGGGACTCTTACTTTTCTGCCTTGGGATTATTAGAAGATGATCATGTAGATATTGTACGCAGTATGGTTGAAAATTTTGCCTACCAGATTAAGCACTATGGTAAAATCTTAAATGCCAACCGGTCTTATTATCTTTGTCGGTCTCAGCCTCCCTTCTTGACTGATATGGCACTCAGAGTTTACGACAAGCTTTCACCAGAAAAAGAAAAGGAAAACAAAGATTGGCTAAGACGCGTCCTCAAATCTGCGATAAAAGAATATTGGGAAGTTTGGATGTGTGAGCCACGTCTAGATAAGAAGACAATGCTCTCGCGGTATCGTCCCAATGGTATCGGTATTCCACCAGAGACAGAGGCATCTCATTTCATTCATGTCTTGGAACCCTTTGCTGAAAAACACAAAATAAGCGTGGATGAGCTCATTGAAAAATACAACGACAAATTGATAAATGAGCCTGAATTGGATGAATACTTTTTGCATGATTGTGCTGTAAGAGAATCGGGACACGACACGACATACAGATTTGATAAGATATGTGCAAACTTGGCAACCATTGACTTGAATTCATTACTGTACAAATATGAAATGGACATTGCAGATGCCATTAGGGATCACTTGGACGATGACATGGAAGATTTTGATGGCGTTAAGCAAAACTCGCTAGACTGGGTGAAAAGAGCCGGAGAGCGTAAGGAACGTATAGATAAATATCTATGGAACGAAAAAGAATCTCTATATTACGATTATGACACCATAAAAGAAGCACAAGCAGATTATGTGAGTGCTACTGCCTTTTGGGCCCTTTGGGCAGGTTGTGCCAGTCATGATCAAGCACAAAAGATGGTAAAGCATTCTCTTTCTAAATTTGAAGTAATGGGTGGTTTGGTGTCTGGAACAGAATCATCTCGTGGAGAAATCTCTTTGGAAAGACCTAATCGGCAATGGGATTTCCCATTTGGTTGGGCCCCTCATCAGATGTTAGCTTGGAGTGGTCTCGATAAATACGGCATGATTGAAACTGCTCGTAGACTTGCTTACCGTTGGCTGTACACGTATGTTTGAAATGTCTATTTGAATATAGTTCTTTGCTGATATGTTGTGTATAATTAGGATTACTAAAGCTTTTGTTGACTTTAATGGTGTTGTTCCAGAGAAATTCGACGTAGTAACTATGTCTCATAAAGTAGAAGTTGAATACGGAAACGTAGGTACAGACTTCAAATGTGTTCCAAGAGAAGGCTTTGGTTGGATGAATGCCTCATATCAAGTTGGTCTCAGTTATTTAACTATGCACATGCGCCGTGCGCTCGGTACATGTACAGTACCTGATTTATTGTTTGAAAAGGCTATTATTCGTGAACATCGTATGCTTGGCATGACTCGTGAAGAAGAAGAAGTTGCAGCACTTCGCCGTCGTACGTCAACTATCGCGGCTAGAGCCTACACACACAATGGAAGCGTTAATGCAGCTGTTACTCGTATCTCGTTGTCTGAGGCACCTCCAAAATAAACTATTCCCTCCTGTGCGTTTTAAAGTAGATAAATAAAAAAAAAAAGATCTTTGTATACAACAGAAACGTATTTTAGCTTGAGTCTCTTTTATTTCATTCATGCAAAAAAAAAAAAAAAAAAGTTTAATCTCTTAATTTATTGAACAAACTGGTTGCATATGTGAGACCCTTATATTTCTATTTGGTGAATTAAAAACTAAGAATGTTCACAAACGTATATCAAGACAGAAGCATATAGGTATTCATTCTTGAGCCTTGGCAGCACTTTATGAGGTTAAATATTAGCTTGGGCTTATACAAGCATCAAAATTCGATCATGCGTGATCAGGTACACTGTGAATAATTCAACACATCCAATTCCATTGAATCTATTGCTGTAGAACACAGTGGGAAATTTTGGATAGGTTCAACAAATAAATAAAAGACTATATCTAGTATATCACTACGCCGCACGATGTCATCCCAAAATTTTTAAAAGCTGGATGGGATGACACGAATGGATGACAGAGGGATGACTTATGTCATTCTTTTGGAAAAGTTGGCAGAAGGGATGACAAGTTGGGATGACATTAAGATGACATTTCTAACGAGTCATAATCCTTTATTATCTGAAAAAAATCAAATAGTATGAAGAGCTTCAAAATAGAATTCTTCCATACGATTAATTTCATTATTAGGCTCCATTACCACTTCCTTCCATTGGACCTCTTTACATCAATTTGGCATGAAATAATATAAAAATTTAAATTTTATTAAATTAAAATATACAGTCTTTCTACGTCGATATGAAGAAAGGTTGATCTGATACCAGTTGTTGTATAGCTGAGAATAATTGTTGACATTGTTGATTGTTTCCATTGCTTGTGGAATAGAAAGCATAAAACCAAAGCTGAACCATGACTCTGTTCATCCAAAGCGGTATCCAAAGCGGTATCCAAAGCAGCAGCAGCAATATCATCATGTTCATAATCCAAAGCAGCAGCAGTATCTTTGTCATTTTTGCATAGATAGCACGAGCAGTAAGACCATCATTTTCATCATTCAAACAGCAGATGTTTATCGTCTCTCTTTTTTTTTTTCACCTTAAAAAAAATTGCATACCAAAGAATTTGAACCGACATTCAAGCAGCATGTTGCAAGCAATGTTAAGAACTAATGTAGCGAGAGGCTTCAAATAAGTTGTTGTTCAAGTTTGTTGCACATAGTAAACAAAGTGATCAAGCTGGTGTAAAAAAAATATCGTTTCCAAATGTTGGACTTGACGTTTGTTCTAAAAGAAGAAGTTAATAAATGTCGTTATATATAAATCTGAACATACTTTTTAAGTCTTTAACATAATTTCTTGTGGCGAAACGTATGGAAAGGGAAAGAAAAGAATAAAAAAAAGGAAAAAAAATAGCTAAGCATAAATATTTTTTCAAATAACCAATGAAATAGTGTATAACTACGTCATCATTTTGTATGGGAACAAATCAAAGCACAAGACGAAATTTCCCACTAAAAAGAACCTCATGCATGAATGATTTTAAAGAGGTTAATAGAGCTATTTAATTGAAGACGAAAGTAATAAAAAAGGATTACATCAATGGCCGTGAAGCAGTTGAAACATATGTGCTAATTTTCTTTACTTCATTCAGAGAATTTTCTATATCAAATTCATAAACTGCAATGAAAGTTTTTTTTATCTTAGGTTATGAAAGTTAAATATAACCTTTTTAACCAAAGGACAAAAAAAACTAGGTTTATAATCGTGAAAAATAAGTATGTGAGAAGACAGATCGAAATATGATTGTTTGTGTAGTGATGTGAGTTATTTTTTCAAATGACCCTAATCAAAAAATGAAGGTTCGAATGCTTGCGATCTGATTCTTTCCCTCTCTCTTTCTTCATGAGTATGTGCGTGTGTGTGTATTTTTAAAAAAAAATCTTTCTTTGCGTTTGCGATAGTCTTGTAAAAATTCATTTTTATTCTAAAATGAAAGAAACGTGGTTCCTTTTTTTTTTTTGAATGAGAGAAGAAACAATGTTGAAACAATTTTATGAAAGTAAAGGTTTTCTTAATAGCAATTTGTTGAGAAAATATGTTTGAAAACCTTTAAACGTAAAAAGAAAAGAGAAACCAAATTGTTTTTATTAAAAAGAAAAAAGAAAAAAACTTACAAGTAATAAATAGTGGTGAAATGTGTTGGTTTGTTGGTGAAGTGATGATGTTCTTTTCTCACAAGCAACATGGTATAACTCGTTTCTTCGCAGCAGTAAATGGCATGGAACACCATCATTTGGGTGGTCATGGTATTCCTGAAGTAAAAAAAAATGCTGATGTAAAACACTTCGCTGTA
>JNDS01004009.1:0-32249 GCA_000697035.1 Rhizopus stolonifer B9770
TTTTACTTTTAATAATAGACTTGAACATGCAATAAATGTTGTCAAAATAAAATAAAATAAAATAAAAAAAAAAGAAAAAAAAAATTTCTGCTTTATATTGATTTGAAAAGCTGTTTACAGAAGAAGATATATTTTGTCATTAGATATATCAGTTTATAGAAGTATTTCGACATAATAAGTCTAATATTTAACAGATACCATGGTACATTAATGACCATTCATAGACTACTAAGGTCAAAAGATACTAGTTTAACTTTAATTCATTGAAGAAGAAAATAAAATGAAAGGATTTTTATACAAGTACGTACACCTAAACACTAATCTCTGTTTCAGCATAGATTTATCTGGATTTTTCAAACGTGCATTTAATGTTCATAACCATAACGTCTTTCATATTTGCTGATTTTCTATAATATATAGGTAAATGTCTAAATGTAAACTTTCATACATCTAAAAGCTAATCCTTTTTCTGTCTGATTTCAATATTTATTTTGTCCAAAAAAAAGGTAAGAAGAATGTCTGGAAATTAATTACGATTCGTCCAGAAAAAAATAACATCATCTAAATTTAGGGTAAAATCCTGTAGTGAAAAAAAATGTACAGTCACATATAATTAATTTTGGGACAGATACAAATTTAGACAGTTTTTGTATTTTTCTCCTGAATAAAAACTAGCAATTCTCTAAACTAAATTAAATCAACTCAAATGTCAACTTCTGATTCATCAAATGCAGCCCGTGGACCTTATTTACCTCTTGAAGAGAAAGTTTTGGGGCATTTATTACCTTCACAAGCACGGTGTTCTTTAAGTGGCATAAAAGGTACCGTCGAGATGCCAATGAGTACAGTACATAACATCATAAAGAGAATTGAAGAAACAGGTAGACTCTTACCTAAAAAACAACCTGAAGCATCTAAAAAAATTGACCAGAGAGCCTCCCGACATTTACAAAGAGTTATCAGAGAGGATCCATTTGCACCATATGCTCAGCTACAGATGGAGTTAAATGCAATGGACATCATGGTCTCTCGACAGACCGTTATCGCCTGTTTGAAGAGCTTAGGGTTTGGATTTTGTTTCGTAGCTCATAAACCTCGCTTGACAGAGGTTAACATGAAGAAAAGATTTCGTTGGGCCATGGAACATGTTAATTGGACCGAAGACCAGTGGAAAAGCGTTGTCTGGTCTGATAAGCCCCGTTTTAGCTTGAATGGTAATAATGCTGATGCCGGAGTAATTAGAAAAGTTGGAGAGAGATATCAAGCAAGACATGTAATACCTACGGTAAAATATGGGGCGCTGGGGCGATGGTTCAAGTATGTTTCCGGGCTGAGGATTTTGGCCCTTTGGCAGTAACTGAGGAGTCTGTAAACCAGGATGTTGACATCAACATTTTGGCAGAAACATTTCACCCATGGTTTAAAATCTAACTGACAGTGAAGAGAGAGAGATTTCATCTTTTAATAAGACGGTGCTTCTTGCCATACTGGTGGTTAAGCTCGGTGGTGGAAAGAAGGCCATCAAATCAGAGGCTTTGAGTACTGGCCTGCTCAAAGTCCCGATTTAAACCCGATTGAGCATATTTGGCGTCTTTTAGGTAAAAGGCTTTCAAAGAGAAGAGCCGAGGCTAAAGCCCTGGATGATTTGGATATAATAATTCATGAAGAATGGAAAAAAATTAGCAATGAAGTTTGTTATAAACTTGTCGGAAGTATGCCGGCTAGATACTAGGCAGTAAAAAAGGCTCATGGTTATAACACAGCTTATTAAAACCAAACAAAAATTAATAATTACAAAATATATATATATGTTGTTAGTTGTATAAAATTGTGATATTCGAAGTAATATTTATTGTTTGAAATATTGGCTTTTTGATGATATTGAAAATTTTATTAAAAGTGACACTCACTTTCTACGCGGAGTTGTAGACGCCCGCGATAAACCGACAAAATGTTAAACATTTTTTTTATTATTTATTAAAACATATGTATTAAACACTCATTTGACATAATTTGAACTTACAAGGTGCAGTATTGAATAAGTTGTGAACATCGCAATATTGGTCATTGTTTTATGCTCAATAATTTTATGATTCCGTCCCAAAATTAATTATATGTGACTGTAGTTATAATGCTTTTTTTGGTTGCTCGTTACGCTGATTCAAACACTGAAGGCCGCAGCTTCCTGTCTCTTCTTCCGTGGGTATAGCCCTGTTATTGTAAAATTCAAAATGATGCCCGCCATGTTGGCGACAACTTTAATAAAATCCTCGTACAAAAAAAAATATAGGAAATTTTGTGAAGCAATGTTCCTTGTCCTGAGAACTATTAAAAATATGCATATTGAAAATGTTGCCAATTATCTAACCGAATAGAATATTCTAACGCTGATTTACGAAAAATTCTCATTAATACATAAAAAAAAGTTTTCCCATTTATTTGCTAATTGTCCAGTAATTTAGAAAACAAGAGCAGCACCCTTAGTCTTCTTGTCACCACCTAATTCAAAGTGCTTACATCTCTTGAGGGCAAGTTGCATTTTGTATTTACAGGCTTCAAAAAAAAATATTGTTAGGCCATATTTGGCTTTTTTTTTTTGGTTTTAACTTACAAGTACATTCGAGACGGAGAACAACCTTCTTGGTTGTCTTTGCTTTCTTGTGAAACACAGGCTTGGTTTGACCACCATAACCAGATTGCTTGCGGTCATAACGTCTCTTACCTTGAGCAAAGAGAGAGGCCTTACCGGCCTTGTATTGAGTAACCTTGTGAGCAGTGTGCTTTCTACACTTGACGCCTTTACAGAACGTGTTACGTGTCTTGGGAATGTTGACCTATGAACGGTCAATAACTCGTCACAAACTTTGCATGAGAAGCTGTATGGATGAAATAAATCGATTTTGACATTTTGCAAGTGTATGTTAATTGAATAAAATTGATAATTAAGTTGTGAATCCATCTGCTCTATGCTCATCATTTTTTGTTTTGTTTTATTTATTTTTTTCATCTAGCCAACTTCTCATGTGTTTTCTTTGTATTTGCTCTTACCATCTTGAAGATATGCCAAAAGAGAGAGGGATTTCTTTAAGCACATCATTTGTACATTAAATCGTACTTCTTGAGAAAGTCCTAGTGCGGCCCGAACTTTTTTTTTGACTTTAAATTTGGCAACACAACAATCTTGCTTGTTTTCTCTTTTTACCCTTTTACCTTTTTGTCATACTTTTTTTTTTCGTAATATGCCTAGACCAAGATCTGACCGCCCTATTTTCATTTTTGCTACACCTGCTGTAGTAAATCCTGGAAGACAAAGCAGTGAAGATATTTTAGTATTCGACACTTGAAATAAAAAATGAAGTGCCCGAATTTTTATTACTACTTATGGAACAGTCTATAAAAGGAATTATAAAATTTACGCGATCACCTTGAGCGCACCTATAGTTTTTCTAGTTCAATTTAATCCAAATCTGGCAGATTTTAATCCAAGTCTTCAATCATTTTAATCCAAGTTCAAAGACTTTTTAATCCAAATACGAGATATTTTCAATCCAAAACTGGAATCTTTTTAATCCAAACCCAAAATAATTTTAGTTCAAGTCCAAAGCCTTTTTAGCCCCGTTTGAATAGTTTATAATTTACCTATTTATGTCATGTATTATCATTATTTAATTCTTTCATATGAATTGTTTAGATACAATTAGATTTTACAACATTATTACGTTATGCATATGATATTTAAATAAAAAGGCTCTACATTTAGCTAAATATCTACTACTATTATTTTTATTATATTTTATCTTTTATACTACCATGCCTATGACAAACAATAACGAAGCTCAAGATTCAGGCAGGGCAAGATGTACTGAATATTAAATGGTCTCTGAGAATACCAAAACATCAACTGTCAAGTACTGGGAAGATAACCATTGCAGTATGTCATTTAATAAGATAGCACAGGATATGCATGTACGAACACCAACTTTTAAAAGCATCGTCAAGATTTATAGAGAAACTGGAAGAGTAGAAAGGAAGCAAAGAGGTGGAAGAAGCCACAACCGTATAAACAATGAACATTTACAGTTTATCAAGGATTTTGTGGATTAAAATCCATCTGTTACACTTGGGACGATACAAGAAAAGATTAAAAACCATTTCAACATGGAATCACTACGGCGCAAAGGTGCAGGTTTTTCCCTGCACCTCGAAGCAAACCTACACCAAACCTGTACTTTTGATATAAAACCCAGACCCAGCTCTTTTCTCCGAAACTTGTATCTTGTTAAAGTCCATGTAGAAGTTAATTGAGAGTACCAACTTCTTCGTGTATATCTTAAAAGGCATTGTTCATTAGGTCAAATAACTTTTGTTTGTAAAAAAATTGTTCATTTTAGAGTAGTTGAAAAAATAAATTACCGTGAGATGGGTGGAACGGTTTCATTTATTTCTGGCAGAGATAAATTTGTCGTATAGCTCTACTCGAGATTTTTTTTCTCCTGCAAAAGTGATGGTCGAATGGGTACTCGAGGCGTTTTTTTTTTTTTTTTTTTTGTCCAAATTTCTAGTCATGAGAAAGATCTTCAAATTTGACATGTTCGTTTTTTTTTTTTCTTTTCTTTTTTTTCCTTTCAACTTTGTGCGGTAAGCTATTTTTTTTACAAAAAAAGAAAAAAAAGAAAAAGAAAAAAAAAGAAAAAAAAAGAAAAAAAAAGAAGAAAAAAGAAGAAAAAAGAAGAAAAAAGAAGAAAAAAAGAAGAAAAGAAAAGAAAAACGCTTAAAAGTAAAATGGGTAATCTTTAAAAATACGAGTTTCTATTAGTGTATAGTGGCATACATTTCTCCCTCTTTTTTTTCGTTTTTTATTGAAGTGAAAATGTTTTTTTTTTTGGCCTAAATTCAAGAACTTTTCCTTTGAATCGTTACTTTGAATAATTACAATTTTCTTTAAAAAAAACGATGGCGTGTAATCAATTCAGACTTCTTTGTTGATTTTTTTTATTCAAAGACTGGGTAGGGTGGGCGAATGAGGGAGATCATAGATAGCACTAAAAACGAAATTTAGGGTGTGAAATTTAACTTCTCTCATACATAGCTCTGTAATATAATCTGCATCATTTATGCCAAAACTCGTTATTATAATATTGGATGCTCTAGGGATTGCAAGCAGATAGGTCATTATACAAAGGTTTACCCTAAACGTTGCCTTTACAAAGAAAATTATGCCAATCAAGGTCTACACATATTGATTTTTTTTTAAAAAAAAAACCTATATGTAAGCTTGCTTACTAGTGTTGTATTTGTTCATAAAGCTGGTAAAAGTAACAAACGTAAAAGAAATCAAAGCGATATTGAAAAAATTTTGAAAAGCTTGAAGAAAGAAAGGTTGTGAATCATTCCAATGTTGTTGCAAGAGTTGTAAGCCCCCAAGGTCACAGTACTTCACGCTCCTTTCATTGTCACAATCATATTGTAACTGAATATTAGAGACTCAAAATGATCTTAGGCTGTAATTATAAAGCTTTTACTAAAAGAAATCCCATAACATGACTGTGTAGAAAAAATTATAAATATATTTTGATCACAAAGATCATCATAATTTGTGAAAATATACGTGAAATAGTCTTTCGCGCTAAAGTCTTCATCTACTATTATATGTTACTGAATAACTGTACATACATCCCTCCTGGGTCTAATTAAGCAACAGTTCTAATACTCAATATGTCAGTTGGTGAAAAGGTAGAAGATCAACAAACAACACTATTTTCCTAGCCAATCCTCTTGTTACGGAGCACTTTTAAGAATGGAAGCCCTTCTGCGACTTATTCTACTACTCTTGCTTCTGGCGCAAGCGAGTTTCTCACGGAGGCTTTTATTAAGATTTTAACCTCATATACTAATGCTCTTGTGGGAAAAAATTGAAACTAAAGAGCTAAGATGCATCAGATATTGCTTTATAGACAAATTCCGTGGTAATAACTGACATACAAACAAGAAGTCTTAATATATATCTGGGTAATACATTCGAATTAATCTTTGTTTAATTTACATAGAAAATGAAGACAAAACTTGTAAACAATGTTATAATCGAGTACTACTGCTAGTCCATATGCCAAGGAAAGCCCACATAATTTAATAATGAAACGCTAACAGAAGATGTAAAAGCGCAAATTACTTTTTTTTTTTTTTTTTTTTTTTTTTGACTACTATTGAAGAAAAGATTGAGTTCAAGAATAGCATTGTGTGAGTTCGTCAAAGCCCTCCTTGCGAGAATTCCTCCTATTTCTTCTCTAAATCCTTTTGAAAAGTTGAAGAAGAACATCACACTCACAACCTGCTTGACTTAAAAATCCTCCTGCCATCCATCTTACCAAGTTGCGAATTTACATTGGCAATTCATTACTTTCAGTGACAATGTTTTTGTAAGCATTTGTGAAAGAGACTTTTTCTCAGAGGGTCCAATTCTCAGTCAGAGATGCTTTTATCGTATATTTAAGTTTCTAGAAACTTTGCCGCAGAAAATAATTTTGGATTAAACTTTCATACTTGTTGTAGAAAGCTAACAAAATAATAATAATAAAAAAAAAGGTTTTTTCCAATAGCTTGGAAGAAATTCTGCTCGCTGGTGGTAACCAAAAGATTTTCGACAACATAGTTAGAACAGGTGGCTGTATAGTCAATTTCTAGTTTTACAAAATAAAAATAAAAAAAAAGGTGTCAATATTGATAATTACTAGCTTTATGCAAAATAAATATTCAATCCTTTGGATAAGTTTTTCGATTTTTAATGTTTGGGTTCGGGCAAAAATTGATTTATGTTATACCAAGAAAAGTTAGAAAGCACCAGTATTTATGGTAAACTTGCACATTAACGATAGAAACAAGTACAGTAGCTACGTGATATGATGGTGAAATTTTAGGAACCATTTCTATCTTCCGCACCATAACGTTTTTTGAGATAATATAAGGGTATGCTCGATTTAAGGATGATTTCCAAAAATCTTAATCACCTTTAAATCGAGCGGTTATTGTATGAGAGAAAGAAACAAAACAAAAAAAAAAAAAGCAGAAAAAAAAAAAGGGGGGAGAGACAAGGAGGAAGGACAAGAAGAAGGAAAAGCCCTTAAAGAGGAACAAGTCGAAAAAGTAATACTAGACAGATTATTGTCTACATAATTAGGATAAGCTGTATTAATACATAATTTACACCGTAGAGCAAATAAGTATATATCAGGCCATTTCAATCAATACCCACGAAAAATTTCCATCAGTGATATTTGGTGTTGGCACGTTCGGTAAGGATAATATCAAGCTGCGTCGGTATCATATGTGTACTCTGGTGTGCATTGAAAAAAAAAAAAAAAAAAAAAAAAAAAAAAAAAAAGAGAAGCTGAGGGTGTGTTACTTGTTGTCACTAAAGACAGATACCTCACACATATGCAACTACTTTAGTACTGGAGAAATAAAATATGCCTACAATAAAGGAAGGAACTCCCTTTTTTGTACAACAGGTGGAAAGATCTGGCAGTAGCAAATTCTGTATGGAGAACGAGAGATGTACCAGATGACTCTAAGAGAGCCATTGCAATCTCAATACCACCAACTGAACCATTTATCCAAGTTAAATATCAAATCTCCCGTACCATACATAGTGTGTATTTCTCAAAACTATAGGTTTTCAATAGGTAAAAGATCCAACATTGATTACACATTTTTTTTCTTTTCAATCTTTACTTTTCTTGATTTCATCCAAAAATACTAATATCGTCTGAATTTGAAGTAGAAACACTAAATTAGGGGTTTTTTTTTTTTTTGAAATGCAGAACATTTACTTAACCATTTTGGACTTGATCAATTTCTCTTTCTCATTGACATTATGGGTAACACCTACATATCCATCCATCCATTTAATATACTCTAAACATCATACACTAATAGCTGTTGGTAAAAACAAGCGCCTTAGTAAAGGAAAGAAGGGTTTGAAGAAGAAGGTGTAAGTATACTCAGAAGAAAGGAGCGAGAAAAAAAAAGAGTGAGAATGGAATCGGATAAAGTAATATATACATGTATACAATGCAATACTACACCGAGTGTTATGCGAGGAAAATTTATACTGTATTTTACACAATAGAATGTTCAATTGACAGCCTCTTTTTTTTTTTTTACCTCACCAATTTTGATCAACATTGACATTTTCATTTTTTAGTGTTGACCCCTTCACCCGTAAAGACTGGTACGACATCAAGGCACCTTCCATGTTCGAAGTTCGCCAAGTCGGTAAGACTTTGGTCAACCGTACTCAAGGTCTTCGTAATGCCAATGACTCCTTGAACGGTCGTGTTGTCGAAATGTCCCTTGGTGATCTCTCTAAGGATGAAGCTCGTTCTTTCCGTAAGATTCAACTCAAGGTTGACGAAATCCAAGGCAAGAACTGTTTGACCAACTTCAACGGTATGGATATGACCACCGACAAGCTCCGTTCCATGGTCAAGAAATGGCAATCCCTCATTGAGGCCTTTGTCGATATCAAGACCACTGATGGTTACTTGGTTCGTCTCTTTGCCATCTCCTTCACCTCTCGTCGTCGTAACCAAGTCAAGAAGACCACTTACGCTCAATCTGCTCAAATCCGTCAAATCCGTAAAAAGATGTTTGAGATCATGACTGAAGAAGCTGCTGCTTGTGACTTGAAGGAATTGGTTGCCAAGGTCACCTCTTCTGCCTCTCAATCCGCTCAAGATGCTATTGCTGTCCGCATTGAAAAGGCCTGTCAAGGTATCTATCCTCTTCAAAACACCTACATTCGTAAGGTCAAGATCCTCAAGGCTCCCAAGTTCGATGTCTCTGCTCTCTTGGCTCTTCACGGTGGTGCTGCCGCTGCTGGTGATGACACTGGTGCCAAGGCCTCCAAGGAATTTGTTGAACCTCCTATTTTGGCTTCCGTCTAAAATGACCCCCAAAAAAAAAAGCTTTGAGCCAATAAATAAAAAACCTCCCTCTTGTGCTTATTCATTTTATTATTGTTTTTTAAATTATTGTGGATAGGATCTTTTCTGTAATAGCAAAGGGACGTGAAAATCCAACCAAGAATTGACAAATGATTGTAATATTGCTGATATAAATGATTGGAATGACTGTCCTAAGCTCAATGTGTTGGCAAGATACTTTGGTTTGATTTTCTTTTTCTTTACCTTGAGTAAAGGTTAGCGTTTTTGCCAAAGGTGACCAAATAAACTAGTAAAAGAACATAAGGTAGTTGGCAAATAATTAATTCGATGGATATTTCGTGTTCAGTCCAACCGATCAATAGATCCTTTACATACACAATCACGTTGGGCACATGATAAGGTAGGAGAGATGTTAAAAATAATAACCACGATTGACGATATCTATATGTGTTTCTAGAGTGAGGTAGGTCCTAGTAAAAAAAAAAAAAAAAAAAAAAAAAAAAAAAAAAAAAAAAAAAAAGTTAAAAGATACAAAGATGCTTTTTTGTCACTTACTGTAGCAGAGAAACGAGATGAGGCTGTCATCAAGAGCCAAAGAATATAATATGATACAAATAAGGCAGATATGGGTATAAAGTAAAGAGAGACAAGGACAATGGAAAGGTGAAGAATACATTGACAAAAACGAGGTAAAGTGAAAGAGAAATGAAAGAATCGAAAAGGTACACTCAAGAGAACAACCGCTGACGTTATGGTAATCCAGGCAATAGCAGTAAATCCAACAGCTAATATAAATAAAATCGAGGTGATGGGGATCAACATAGGCTCATCATTACCAGAAAGCATCTTGTGAAGAAACGAGGATTTGACGATCCATGGATTCGTTGTGACATAGTATTGACCTAGACTTGTAAGGAGCAGCAAAAGGATGACTTGTATAAAGACTGTTTTCATACAACTAATCATGGCCTCTTTGTAAGAGACAAATTTTGCTATATGAAAAAATGAGTTTGTCTATTGCTTTCCTTTTTTTTTTTTTTAGAAAAAAAAAAAAAAAAAAAAAAAAAAAAACTTACTTTTTCCAATCATTACAAAAGTAAAAGACATGGAAGACAAGATAAGCAAGGTACACATGTACCAATATTGAATCAAGGCATCCCCATACCGCAATGCAAAACGGCCCAAGGTAGCATACCAATCCAGGCTGATCAATAGCTCCATATCCTGATTGTCCGTATAAAAGCTCAACACAAGTCCTTCCTCTCCAGGAGTTTGATGAAATGTGATTCTGTCTGATACCCCTTTTTTTAAGCCTTGGTAATATTTTGCTTCCTTTCCGTGTATAGTTTGTCGCATCATTGGCTCAAAGAGTACAGGTTTTAGTGTGGTCTTGACTACATAAAGATCATAAGCAAAAAGTGAATGACGAATATGAGGAAAGACATGCCTTGAATAATAACCGCTGACAGAAAAAGACTTTGTCCATAAAATATCTATAAAAACTGTCAGATACAAGTATATCCTTTTTTTTTTTTTTTTTTTTTTAATTACCCCAAGTTGACCACACATATCGTTGTATTGAAGGTGGATGAATAATGACAAATGGACGTGTTGGAGCTGTGTGTTCTAAAAGACCAATGTAGCTTGTAGTTGTGTCAATAACAGAAATTAATCTAAAGGTGCCTCCCTCAGTAGGAGTCAAGGTGATGGTAGGTACAAGCGGTCGACAGTCCCACTCCTTTTCGCAAGCAACCAATTGCCACTGGGAATCATACTTTTCTTCAATATTAGTTAGGAAAGCAAACTGTCCAGAAGGAATCAGCGTAAGGCGTGGTTGAGTCATGGCCTCTGGTAAATGATAACCGCGGGTAGATATATTGAGTATTTGAATATTCTTGGGTATTTCCAATTGTTTGAAAGTATTTTGAAATATACTAGAATCCAACAAAGATTGCTTTATCAGCAACATTCGTTCTTGCACATGTTGAGAAGAATGGCAGAGGTCGACCAAGGTTCTGGCGATCCGCTTCACAAACTGGTTACACCACAAAATAGCCATATGATCAGATCCTGTCCAGACAGAGGGAATAGATGTTGTAAAAGTGGCAAACCCATGAGACTTGGGAACAATGCCTTCTAAACCTGTACTGTCAGAATTAACAATGGTGTCAAGCGAGCCACCTGCTACAGAAATCAAGGTCACCTCTCGGAGTGCTCCTGTCTCAAACTGATCAAGTTGCCAGTAAGCAGACAGATTACGATACACTCGGTTCAAGACAGGATCTAGCGAAATAGGCGCATTCTGGTGCGGTGTAGCCAAAGTAAAGAGCGTACGAACACTGCCAGAGAGATAATTGGGCTGCATCAATACCGCTCGCGCCACAATACCACCCATAGAATGCCCAACAAGGATCACCGAGTCTACCTTGCCCTCGTATAAGCTCAAAATGGTTTGGATTGCAGTATTAGTATAGGTAGCCTGATCAAGTAGCTGTTGACCAGAAAAGGCCGTCAATTCTTCGTTTAGATCCACTAATCAAACATTTAAGTCAATGAGACCAAAAAAAAAAAAAAAAAAAAGTTACGAGTAAACCAGTCAATGTCTTGCATCGAAACAGAGGCTTTCTTTGAAAAAGAATATTTTGAAGTCTCAGAAGCAATAGACCGAACCTGCTTATAGCTACCTGCCTGACCTGGTATAAATAACGCGGGTAGACCGACTAACTGTCCCAGTGATTTAGAAAAGAATGCGCGATTTTAAATGTTCTTACATGTTCTGAATCGTAGTAACCTTCTCTGTAAAGATACAGTTTGTATTTTTTTGAAAATCTAGAATCGGGTTGTGGAATGACGGGTTGATAGTTTGGGTAAATGTATGTCATTTCACAGCTATGCATGTCCTTTCGTTGCCAAAGAGAGGTATAAAGTTTTTTCGAAATAGCAGAATCCAGCATGAAAATAAGTGTTGATAGTGAACAACTGACCCATATCCAGAATATTACATGACTCCATACTGGTTGCTTTGTCGTCAAAGTCAAGCCGAACATAAAAATAAAATAAAAAAAAATTAAAAAGAAAAAAGGATTTCTTTGTCTTTTAATAAAGCTTATAGGCAATAATTGACAATATTTTTTTTTTTTTTTTGTGGACATTATCATATAAATAGTATGTTAAGATTTGCATTTTATTGCGGGACTAATTTTGGTTGTTCTATAAATGCTTGTAGAGGGGAAATAAATATGCAATGAATTTTGGTTGTTCTAATCACTTTCAGTATCAGGTTCCTTAACGCCACCTTCGATAATCCACTTGAGATGACGAGCACGGCGACGTTCTTCTTGAAGCTTCAATTCATTACGAGTCTTCTTCTTCTTTTTTGAAAGCTTTGCCTTGACCTTGGCTTCATCAATCTTACTTTCATCGTCCACTGAGGATTGACCTTCCTTGTATAGTTTACCAGCAATCAACTTCCAACTTTCAGGACACAATGCACTGACAAATTCGGTTGAGTGAGAAATCATGACAACAGCACCATCCCACTTCTTGATAGCAGTTGCCAAACCACCCAAGGCTTCACGATCCAAGAAATTGGTAGGTTCATCCAATACCAACATATGGCAATTGTTCCACATGGCAGCAGCAATAACCACCTTGACTTTTTGACCACCAGAAAGTGCGCTCATCTTGGTGTATTGTGCAATATCGGGATCCAAGCCAATATCGTTAAAGTGAGCACGAATCGTAGGCATGTTGAGTTCACGGTAGAGCAAACCTTCACGAGAAGCTTCCTTGTCATCAAATTGTTGTACGAGCTTTTGGAATCCAAGATCGAGCAACTTTTCACGGGATAACCAGGTGTTGAACTTGTGAAGCTTATTCTTCCATTTGATTTCGTATTGGAAGGTCTTTTTGAACTTGGTACGACCCAAAAGTGCCTCAACCAATCTATTTTCACCATCAACAGTGATGGGCTTCTCCATTTGGGCAATCTCGTCAGCGCTCCAGGCACGCGTCTCCTTTTCGGCTACTTCCTTATCTTCACCAGTAGAATAACGCCATTGAAGATAATCAGTAGGTGTCTTTTCCAAATGTTGGTTCAAGTGATGGAAAGCGTGTTGAGCGACATAACCAATACGGAGAGCAGGGTGACGCCAGACAGTACCAACTTGAGGAATGGTTTCACCAGTCAAGAGCTTGATCATCGTAGACTTACCAGCACCGTTAGGGCCTACAACAGCCACACGAGAGGAGAGTGACAAGGAAGCGGAAGCGTTTGTCAAAGAGGGTTGCTTGGCACCAGGATAAGTGAACGTACAATCAGTCATTTTCAAGATAGCCTTGGTGTTTGAACGCACACCTTGTAAGACGGAAGGCTTGGGGAATGTGAATTCGATGGTAGAGGCGTCCAAGGTATAATATGTACGAGCAGCAGGATATACATCTACAAAAGCAGACAAGTTGCCGTGATACAAACGAAGCTTCTTGTTATCGTAGTGAAGAATCTGCGTACACACATTGTCCAAGAATCCAGAGTCGTGAGAAACAATCAGACAGGTTACTTGCGATTGAGCGTTCAAGTAATCTTCCAACCATTTAATGTTATCTACATCCAAGTGATTGGTAGGTTCATCCAACAAGAGGATATCTGCCTTGGAAAGAATGGCACGTGCCAATTCCAATTTCATCTTCCAACCACCAGAAAGACCAGCAACAGACATGTCGAGACGAGCATCATCAAATCCAACATCACGAAGAGACTTTTCAATATCTTCACGACTTACGTTGTGTAAAAGCTTATCAGCAGCAACATAGTCTATAATCTGGAGTGAAGTATCGGCAGCCTGAGAGTTGTAATCGACCAAGGCAGTACGTACTTCATCTTGAGAGGGAAAACCCTCCACCTTACCGCTGTGAATAGCATTCATCAATGTACTCTTACCAGCACCGTTTTGACCACAGAGACCGTAACGTTGACCACGATGCAACTTGAGACGAGTGTGGTTCAACAAGAGACGGGTACCATAAGCCAAAGAAAAGTCGTCGACACGGCAAATTTCTTCTCCTTCTTGATGATCAAATTCACTATCATCTGAGTCTTGGTTGCGTTCCTTGAATATCTTGTGTACTTGTTCATAAACACTATCAATCACAGCAGAAATATCACTCTTCATCAAAAAGGCCTTGAGGTAAGGAGTGAAAGTCTTTACCCAGTTTTCTTTGACAAACATCTCTTGACGAGCATAATCAGCAGCGATTGTACCCAAATGAGCAATGTAGGGAGAAAAGAAAGAATCGAGGAATCCTTGAGCCTTGGTAGCGGCTGCCTTGACAGCAGAAGTAGCTTCTTCTACGGTAACAAAAGTAGAGACAGCAGCCACCTCATTATGACCACCAGCAGCAATCAAAGTATCCTTGGCTTTGTTGGCCAACACACGAATCTCGGGGAAAGCGGCAGAATCGGCTTGACGTTCGATACCGGGGAACAATTGAGGTAAAAACAAGGCAGCAGTACGAGGATCACGTACAAGCTTACACAGGTTATCAGTGATCACCACTGTTTGACGTAAGACTGTGGTGGAACGTTCATTTAATGCACGTGTCAAGAGAGGAACCATAATGGCCAAGGTAGGACCATTCACTTCAGCAACAAAAGTAGTTTGGGCCAACTTTTCGATAGTTTGAGGAACACGTGTAGGGTTGCCCATACAAAGCACCAAATCCTTCATGTGACGATGAATATCGGGATTACCACCAACAGAACAGACCTTGAGCATAGCCTTTTCAGCAGCGACAGCGACTTCCTTCTTGGTGTCTGACAAACAGTCGGAAACGGCAGGAATAATCTGAGGCAAACACTCACCCATCTGCTCAGGGGCTTTGTCGGTAAAGCGTTCGAGCAACTTCAAGGCACCTATCTTGGTTTGCCACTTCTTTGAGCTGGTGGTATTGTGACCCATACTTTCCAAAAGACTAGGCAAGAGAATCTTGGCGGCTTCAGCAGGAATCATATCCACTAATGTACGACAGGCGGTCTGGGCTGCTTCCTGAACGACAGCACCTTTATCGGCATAAAGTTCCAAAAAGGTAGACAAATGCTGAATAATCAATGGTTCAATCTCATGACCCAAGATCTCTTCCATTGCATTAAAGCCAATCAAACCTCCTTCTCTTTCCAATCCAGATTTCTTGTTCTTGGCGGAAGCTAAAAGTTGTTCCAAAATTTTGTATTGCTTGATCATGATAAAGCCTTTCTCTTGGACAGTCTTGGCTAAATCTTGAGCTGCTTGTTCGACTTCATCAGATGAAGGAGCACTGTTGATCTTTGTCAAAAGGTCGTTGACAAGAGTCGCTTGTTCGTTGGCTGCACTAACCATCATCTATTTTTTTTTTTGTAAAGAGAAAAAGTTTGGAAGAAAGAGAGTGGATTACGAAAAAAAAAAAAAATGCTTCGAACGATAAGCCCAAAAAAGATAAAAGAAAACGAAAAAAAAAAAAAAAAAAAAAAAAATATTTTCCAGACCACAGTCCTATTGAGATCCCGTAGTTCTGAGACTTAATTGATACCAAATCAAACTCAAAGATCAACAAGATAGCATTCTTACAGCTTCGATCTATGTTTATGTTTTTCACAACAAAGCAAAATATGACTATCGTCTGTAGATAAGACAGTGCAAGGGTATAAGCTCTATAAGAAACCCTGTCTGGTATTTATTGAAGAAAGAACCGATTGGTGTTGTGCATAATCGACAGTAAATGATTTGTTGATGTTAGTCTGCTCCATACATATTTTCATTGGTCTTTATTCAATTTATGTTTCACAAAATTTAAAAATGAGTCAGTGCTCTCCTTCTCATAAAGGAGGTCATATCAACAAAATGCCTTCACAAATAAGTACTCCTCATTATTATTATTATTGTTTTTGCTTTCATATCCGCGATTAAGTACTTGAAAAAAAAAAAGACCATCTCATCAGCCTTTGATGAGTAATGCAACAAGTAAAACTCAGCATAGACCAGATCCACACACAGAAAACTTTCCAGAAAATTATTTAAAAGCTGAGGACTCACATCAAATCATGACCAACTTTACAAATGCACTTTTCATTCGCCAATATTTTGCATTTATTCTCATGAAGAACCAGGTCTTTTATTGGGTGCCTCATTTGATCAATAATGATAATTTATCGCAACTATCATCCTCTGTGGCTGTTTATATTCTCTGGGATACACTTTACCATTTGATAACTACTGGCACATTAAAAATAAAATGATTCACTGTTTTCCAATCTATCTGGCAATTGAGATGCAAACAATCAAAGAGATACATGGGAGATTCTTGGTATTTCTTTTAATGTTATATAAGTAAAAGTGCTTCAAGCACCACCAACAAGGATATTGTTAATAGGAATGTGAATGAGCTAACATATTATAATTATTAATCAAAGTGTACATCAATGAATTTTTTTCCCTTTGTTACCTTAACAAAGTAACCTAAAGCTCCAAGAGCAGCAAATCCCATAGCAACAGCTTGAGTGATCTTTAAGAATTCTAAATAATTCTAAATTAGAATGGGCCATCTAAAATGATTTTTCGTACCTTGTTGATCGGGCTTTTTGCAACGGTTGATGAATTGAGCACCTTCTTTAAAAAATTGTTTAGGGCCATCAACAACTTGTTGAGCAGTTTCCTTGAAATCAGATGAGCTCATTTTATATTTCGAATTAAAAGAAGGACAGAAATATTTTTTTAAAAAGAATATAAGACAATTTCCCGCCCCGCTCACCTATTTTATTTTATTGAATTCACGAATATTGATAAGGACCGAATTTAATACATCAATTTTAGCGTCATCATCAATGATAATAGTATAATATGGTGAACATATCATTCAGGTTATATATCTTCTCATAGTTGTATGGTTAATTAATTCTTTTTTTTTTTTTTTTTTTTTTTTTTTTTAATTATGAAGCGGTTGCTCAAGGTACGTTCTGATATTTCTGCTTTTCTATTTATCGACTTTAACTCTCGAACAAATTCCGGATCTACCAGTTTTTTTTTTTTTTTTTTTTACCGGCGCAATTGCTATAATAGCCGTATAAAAGCAGATCTGCAAATCTGCAGATTTAAAAAAGACTATCAAGAGATGCATTGATGTTTACAAATCACTAGCAAACAACTATAGTTTCTACGTTTATGCTGACCTGATTTGTTATGTCTCCCTTTCCAAACTTTTCTGATAATTAGTCTGACACCATTGTCAGTATCAACAACCTCTACTATTCATTTTACTAACGGCAAATATGACATCATGTTTTTTTTTTCCAAAAAATACAATGCACAACTGCCTTCATAGGCCGCTGTTCTAGGCCGTTGCTAGTGATATTCTTATTGACTACTATCCTTTGATTATCTGAAGAAAAATGCCGTTATTGAGGGCCGCTCGACACAAGCGATGCTATTAATCAATGGAACCATTACAATGATGGCCTAGAATTCAGGTACAGTATTAATTTCCAATTTAACTACCTTGATACACCATCATTTTTATTCTATTTGGCTAGAAATTATAGTCAATAAAATGTTCTTTATGAAATGTGATGACTATAAAAAAACTTCTTATTATGGCTTGATTTAGTAATGTCATACACGCTATGTGTTTTTCTGACGACAAAGGTATATTTTCAATTTAAATATGCATGAGTGATGGTTTTTATTTTGTCATAGGGTATATATATACAGATTCTATAGAGGATATGATGATGATGTATTCGGGATGGCTTATTTACGGTGGAATAACTTGAAGATGTTTCTTCTTTTTGAATGTTTTGATTCAGCTGAAGAATATGAATCGTTGGTGATAGTTCGGGGCATAGGTAGCAATTCTGTTTTTTCAATAGAAACTGCTTTTGTAGCTTTTGAATGGGCGGGTGATTGTCTTAATTTGAACTTTGTCTTTTGCCACCAAATGGGAGGACATGTTGTTCCTGTAAGTTCATCTTGTACTGAAGGTCTGTCGCGAATACAAGGGATAGACTCCCGTTTACAGTCAGTAGGTTCACTCAAGCGACGTTGAAGTGGAGGTGGTGATGGTAGTGTAATCTTTATGCTTTTTGTAGTTTGAGGGTCAGATTGAGCTCTGATTCGGTTTCTGGTGGTTATGGTTGGCTTTTGTTCATGATGGATTTTAGATTCTTTAAAGGCGCAACAAAGAACCGAGCAAAGCCAATACATTTGAGATTGTACGAGAGCAATAGGTATGAGCAAATAGATTGGAAGTTTTTTTCTTGATTCTTCTACTGAATTGTCTGTTGTTTTCATGATAAATAAGATGTGTTTATTGAATAACAATAAAAAAAAAAAACCATGATGGAAGAACACGGCTGTATTTATATTCAAAATTATAAATCTGTACTCCGTCAAGATTTTCTTGTCTGTTCTTGGCCAATCGCAAACTTTTATTCTTAGGGATCTATCTGTGCCGAGTGTTCACGCAAAGACCTGCTGTTGCTCTCCCGCTCCTTTTTTTTTTCCATTTTCAAATGAAACTGCTGATAAAACAGAAATGGACTGTTCCTCTATCAGAATTATCACATAAGAAAAAGTACACGGCATTCAGTATGTAGTCTTACATAATTGCAAATGGCGTTTATAAGTCGTTATACGTTTGTTTACAAAGAACGGACCGATGTACATGATTTGAAAAATGCTCGGCTTTATATAAAATCAGCTAATAATATATTTAGAGATACTGTCTTGACTTTTTTTTTTGGAAATAAGATTAGAGTAGGTCGCCAGATGACACTGACTATTTTGTAGATTGGCATTTGAAAGAAGTGAAATTCTTGGTATAATTTTGTATCTCAGAATACAAGAAAATCGTTTTTATGTAACACAATGTCAAAATTTTAAAATTGCCAATAGAATTTAGAATAATAAAATGTTCAAATGCAAAACAGGGAAAAACAAAATTCCACCAATAGTGGATGTTCTATCTAGTGTCTGGAATGAATTGAAGAGCTTATAAAATTGTTGTTATTCTTTATTTTATTAGATATTCATATGTGTTATCTTTTAACTGGTAAATTTGGTAAGATGAGATTGTGATAAAATTGTATTCAAGGATTAGCTAATAAGGCCTGATGAAGTGAATACAAATGCTCGTCACCTAGAAGTTATTAGAGAATAAAAGAGTTATCTGCGATACTCAAGATCACAGGCTTATTCTTAATAGCCAAAGCTCTCTATTTATATGGAATCTTGTTCATATAATTGTATTAAGATATGCCGGGATATGGCAATGTTTAAAGGTATATGGTGTTCAAGTTTATTGTGAATTTTGTCTCACCGCGGCGCACAGCGTAATTAAAATCCTAATAAATCTAACAAAGCTATCATAGCCAATAAGAATGCGTAGTTTCACAAGAGCATACATGTTATGAAGACGTAGTATGACACTCAAAGAGAAATATACATAAGAACTCGTTTATGGAAATAGTGCAATATCGTCTGTAAAAAAATGGTTTATTCTTGGAGTCATTATAAAAAAAAAAGGTATACCGCTTTACTTTTTTTGTAGATACATAAATAGATTCTAAACCTTCAATAACTGGGTATGATAGGATATAACAAAGTCGAAGAATGAAACAAAATCAAAAGGCTTTCGTCAAATAGTCTTCTCTCTTCTTACTCCAATCCTTACTCTTGGCGGCATTTTTTTTTTTAAAACAACAACAACAACAACAACAAAACCTGCTGGTTTATTTATGAAAAACGATGCCGAGAAATATATTAAAAAATAACAATGAAATCATTCAATAATGAAGATAAAAAAATCACCAAGATAAATATAGGTGAATCACTTTCAAAATACTGTCGAAGAGAACGTGTATGTTGATTTGTGTAGAAAGTATACGAGTAGAACCCAGATATTCGACACACACAAAAAAGAAATTAGTTGAACATTTTTAAAGCAGTTATTGGAAAGTATAGAGAGGGAACGATACATTATGGTTATACGAAAAGCGAATCATCTGCAGTGGTGACAACATTTCTAGACGTCCGTATTACCCAGCAGGCATCTATAATGAGTACAGAGAAGATAAAAAAAAGGCGTTCAACAAGTGTATTCAATCAACCAAGAAGTGTGTTCATATATAGACCTAGTAACTGATAGTGTAAATATCCATTTTTTTTTATAGATTATATATATTTCAATTTACTCGTTTAATAGGACTGTTTACAAGAATACAAAAAGAATATCGCAAATATACCAGCTATTGAAGATGCTACCATTGAATTACAGTTTCTTTTTTTTTTTTTTTTTTTTTTTTTTTTTTTTTTTTTTTTGGAAGAACTTTTTGCAGCATCGTAACTAACCCGTTTATTTTGATTTAATATATGCGTATCTGATTTTAGTGAATTCTTTTTTTTTTTTTTTTCAGACTGAAGTTGTATAAGATTAAAGTGCCTTTGAATCACAGTGAAACCATTTTCAAATAATTACCTTGCTGAACCAAACTTGAAAGATGTTTGCAATGTAATTGATGATAGCAAGTTTAATTGGGCAAAATTAGGATTCTTTGACGGTGAAGAAGAACTTGTATCCATGACCAAGCAGCTAAAAAGAAAAGGATCGTTGGTAGATCACCGATTTATCTATAAGGCAGATGGTGTGGTGCGTCTTCAAGAAGCCCATGACATCGAAATTTGCGTAGTGGAAGTCTCTGGTAAATATTTGAATCAAGAAACCAGGAAGATATACTTTGATCACCATAAGGCAAATTACGGCTGTCTTGCAATGCTAAAGACAATTGCTGATCAATACAAATATGCATCAGTTGATGTCTTTGAAAAATTAAAAATATATTTCGTTCATGCAGCAGGTGATATACATTTCATTGTAACTATAGCATTATTTAATCATCTCATTACTTGATAGACAACAAAATTAAGCTTTGGTCTCTCTATTTCCAAGACGAGATATACCATTTCTGGAGAGAAGGTGTGCTCAACGTTGAGCCAAAGTTTGAAGATAAAGAAATGTATCAACAAGATGCAATAAACTGTTATTGGTCTCTTAAGATATGTATACATTATATAACAATTTGAAAACAAAAAGTCCTTACTAATGTGTATACCTATTTCTAGTGCAAGTTAGAGGAAACTTTGGATACTATTAAGAAGATCCAAATTTCTCATTAAAATAATATAAAGAAGAGTAGATATAATTCTGGAAAAATACCCAAATTATTATCAGATATCATCAATCCTAGTATCGTCAAATTGGCAGAAAATGAACTTAAGAAAGGTATGGCGAATTTGGGACCATTTGATTCACCTGAACGTAATTGAAAATTAATCTGTTAACACTCTTATACATAATATTAATTAAATCTGTTTTTCCTTGTTCATTTATAACGGATTCAAGTATGTCTATTGAAAGCTGAGCTCCTAATGATTAATAACTTGCCATTTTAAAGATTTCTTTCCTCATTCAAACACTTCTGAAAAAAAAAAAAAAAGACATTGGATGCTTAATCCATCTTTCACAATTTTTTTTTTTAGAAGTTGATTCTGATTTTTAATTCCAATACTTATTAATGGCCACGGTTTCTTTGAGTATGTAAATTGAAACCTGCTTCATTAATGAAAAACTCTTATATTGCTCAATAATTGCTTTTGGCAATGCTATTACTCTGTCGGAATTTCTAGCTGCTGGTATCTTTTCAAGCTTTTTTAAAGTAATATTATGCTTATGTACTAAATGTATGTGAATGACAGAAATAGAGATTTTTAAAACCCTCAAATTTCTCACAAAGTTTTAACTCATCTCAAAACAGCAGTATTTTTTTTTTTTTTTGAAATAGTCAACAAAAAATTTAAAACACTCCACAATTAACTTAGCAAAAGGTCTTCCACGAGGTTTGGAATAAAATCCTGGAAGTCGTCTCTCAGGATCATTGTTATAAGTTTTAACATATTTCTGAGCAGTACGAATATTAATCCCAGTGGCTAAAAGCTGCAGCTTTTGTCGTGAATCCTTCTTTGATTATTAAATCAAAGAGTTTCTCGACTTGTTTAAGAGTATACTTTCTATAAGAACCTCTCGTTTTGACAATTAAAACCGTATGTCTTTTTTTTTTTAAAAAAAAAAATCATATTACAAATTTTCTTGACAAACAGCTATCACTTTTAACAGGAGTTTTTATTTTTCCGCCCAATGATGGAAAAAAAAAAATTTTTTTTTTGCCACATGGCTTTTTTTTTTGGAAAATATGAACCTGTAACACAAGAAATTTGCTCTCAGGGGTAAAGCAAACCTAAAACCTACACACCTTCCTAGATGATTTCCAATATTAGGCCTTAGTATATTTTTAAAAATTTGAAAGTGTTTATTACCTTTTGGTATGAGGCAACAAGTTGGTTTTTTAAATGGGTTCTTAAAGATGGGAACAAAGACGAAAAAATTATATAGTAACGCAAACGACGGAGACTTAATGCAAAAAAAAAAAAAAACTGTCAAACATCATTGGTGTATCAGCAATTCTAGGAAATCCCTATGTCAAGACTTTTGATCATAAATTCAAATACACTGACTGCCATTACTAGCATTCTCGCTACAAGACCATAATTGAAAACTAAATTCCATAGAACGAGCAGTCTCGCCTTATTGACGGATTTCGATAATTGGCGACAAAACTTTTATTGTAATGATTTTTTTTTTTTTTTTTTTTTTTTGAAGGAACAGGAACGAATAAGTGTTTTTTTTTTGTCAGAGGCAATTGCCGATTGCTGTTGTTAATAAGCTTTTGATGAACAATTTTGAAGAAAATTTCAATATCTGTGGAAAGTCTCTATACGCCAATGCTAGCAATTACAACAACACTCTTAGTCAATAATATATATATATATATATATGATAAACCTACATTATCATCAACACCTACTTCAATTCACGGACAAAAATATATGTTTATCGATTACAAAAAGGATTTTCATGGATAAAGACTTCCGAAATATTTTTAGCGAGCCAAGAAAAAAAAAGGGGGGGGAGGAGGAGGGGAAGGAAGATGTATTAGTAATGTATATAGAAATTTGTTGTTATACGGAGGAGCCCTGATCTTGCGAGTACCTGGATACTGAACTTAGAACGCCGTTAGGTTTAACCGATACATTGACCATTGCTTATGTCTCAGATCTTTTTATATAAAAAATTTTTCAATCTGATTTTATCCGTAATTCCTAAATCCATGATCCCGTTCTTAACTGTGAACCTTCATGTAAAGGGGGAGGGGGTTTTTTTGGATACAATAGACCTGATGCAATCGTATCAACATTGTTGCAATTAAAATTTGGACTATCTTCACTTGGGGATAAAGCGAAGTTAAACCAAGTGATGACACTACCACGGCGTAGTCACTTTTTTGTAGACATTCTTAAACTCGGTGTATTGTCAAGAAATGCTTGTTTGAAAAATGAACATCCTATTCTCACTTTCCAAGTGAATGATAAGATAGAGTATTGACAAGACTACTATTCATAACATTTTTTTTTTCTTTAATATTTAAGTAGGTTTTCAGCTTATTTTTTATATGACACAAAAAACTCACTACTGTTTCTATACTATAGACGAGATTAGTCGCACCATTGCTCTAGAATTTCTTCTTATCTTCCTTACGCTCATTTGTTACCTTCAAAAACCTTCGAACATTGTTATGTGTTCCCCCCCCCCCAATTGTTTTTGGCACTGCTGTTATTTCAGCTTGTCGTTCTCAAATAGCCCATCGTTATCCCTTCGTCTGTCTCATGTTAACGTATCTTGTAGCAATACATCTTTATGATCCTCAAGCCAAGAGACTAAGTATTTGATTAATACAATTGATAATACAAGTTCCAAACATTGAGAATGCTGCATTCAATATAACAAAAATAGTTTGTGCTTTTTAGAGAATACTTTTTTTTTTTTTTTTTTTTTTTTTATCTAAGCATTGTGGGTAGTAATCCAATTTTTATGAATTCTAATGTATATATTTGATACAGGTAAATCAATGGCTTTAAATAAATAAGAAATTCAAATTTCTTATTCATTTCAAAACAAAACATTTAAAAATCACTCATTCTCAAACTATATTGCAACCTCACTGACTTTTGTCATAAGGTGTCCTTTTTCAGGAACCTGTTGCGTCTTCCTTTAAAAGTCCGAAAAAGTTACAAGGAACAAAAATACAGTGAAAGAGAACAGTGGCATTGTTTCACTGCTCCTGAAAGATGGATGTGTAAGAATTTTTTTTTTTTTTTAGAATCAATGAATAAAAATTATTACAGTTTTATTTTTCGGATAATTAGATTTATAAATTTAAAGCCTTAACTAATCCTAGAGATTGTATTTCCTAATTGTATCTATTAAACCTTACTTTTTACATACTCGAAAACTATACACAAATCAACACACAATTTTGTAAAAAAAAAAAAAAAAAAAGTCCAAATAAGGCGAGCCTTATTCATAATCATTGTAACACAATAAGGCCTCACAACTAACAGTAGGCGAAGTGTCAGAAAAAAAAAAAAAAAAAAAAAAAAAAAAAAAAAAAAAACAGAAATAAAAAGGCAAAATTTCCCGAGATACTTATTTCCCTTCTTCTTTCAACTTTCTTTTTTATATTTTCTCAAATGGCCTTGTGGTTCTGGCTCTTATTATCTGCTTTTACCATAATTTGCTCTAGTGCCTCTCCTGTTGAGAAGAGAAATGGTACGGCATACAACTATTGGAACACAAAAGCCTTTGGTGCAAACCTGGGTAATTGGCTTATTCTTGAGCGTTGGTTGGACCCAAGTCTATTTGAAAAACACGCACCCAAGGCACAAGACGAATGGAACTTTTGTAAACAAGCAACTAATGCCTCCAAGGTGTTGAAAGAACATTGGGATAGCTGGGTGACCGAAGATGATTTCAAAAAGCTAGCGAGTGTCAAGGCAAATCATGTTCGTATCCCTGTAGGCTATTGGGCCTTTATTAAGCCTGATTCAAACGAACCTTATGTGAGCAGTGGCCAAAAGAAGCAGATTGAACGTGTTTTGGGCTATTGTAAAAAGTATGGCATGTACGCTATCATTGACTTGCATGGTCTTCCTGGATCACAAAATGGTGAAGCTCACTCTGGTCATATAGGTCCCATCCATTTCTACTCTGCTTACAACATCAACCGAGGATTGAAGACCGTGAAAGCTATTGTTGATTGGATGAATGGTCTGGACAACACATTGAAAAGCAGAATTGCCTCAATCGAATCAGCCAATGAGCCCAAAACAACTGATTCTCAATTGAAAACACTAAAGGATTACTACCTCAAAGCTTACAAGATTATTGCAGCCTCTCATTTCAAGGTTCCGATGATGTTTCACGATTCTTTCAAGGGTCTTGATGCTTGGAAGAACTTTTTACCCGCACCTGCCAATGCTGTTATTGATCTTCATCCTTATTATGCCTTTCCGGCCAACAAGAACCGTAAATCGATCATCAATGGTATCTGCAGCACAAAATCCAGCGCTTCCTCCTTTCATCTCCCTGTCTTTTTTGGCGAATGGTCTTTGGCTTCTGGAGTAACAAGCAATCAGTCGTGGTTGAAGCAGATGATGGATACCCAAGTATCCGTTTACAAAAAGAGTGGCGCCGGTGGTACTTTTTGGACAATTAAAAACAAAATCAACTCGAGTGTATGGTCATTTGAACTTTTAGTCAACCAAGGCATTATCAACAATACTACATTATCCACACATAGAAACGCTAAATGCTAAAGTATTTAGTACATTATTTATAATCCATTGTATAAAGTTTTAATATATAAAATTCGTAATTTTTTTTTTTTTTTTTTTTTTTGCTTATAAATATGAGACACATAAAGTCAATTGCTGTCTGAGGATTAACCACAATTCAATGCCCGAAAGAAAGGAACAAACACACAATTTTTTTTTTTTTTTTTTTTTTTTTTTTTGACCTTCTCCTTTCTTGATGTTTTTACCGAAAAAAATACCAGTTCTGTATAGAGATGAGAATTGGCTGATAGTTAATAAACCTTATGATATGAGGATACAAAATTATCCCAATTCGACCGATCCTACTGGTATGAATTATCCTTTTCTTCTCATTTTTGCCATCTGACCAAAAAAAAAAAAAAAAAAAAAAAAAATTACCCTAGTTGAAAGCATTGTGAAAGAACAATTTCCAGATATTACAAAATTTCGAAACGTTCATCAATTAGATTTCGCTACTTCTGGTGTCTTTGCACTTGCATTGAACAAAAAATCAGCAGCTTCAGCGTCCAAACATTTTAGGGAAAGATTAGTAAAGAAGACATACCTTGCACTTGTGTCTGGCCATATGCAAAATGACGAGTAAGGAACTTTGTTATTATTATTATTTAAAAAAGGCTTTGTTTATATAAAAAAAAGAGTGCATTAGGTACCTTGTGGATCAGCCCATTGGAGACGATCCTACTCATGATTTTAAAATGAAAATTTTGCCAACTGGAAAGCCAGCCAAAACACACGTCCAGGTCATTCAGAGAGGCTATTACAGCTATAAAGAGGAAAAGTCTAAAGTTGAAAAGAGAATACCTGTTACAAAAGTATCACTATGTCCTATCTCAGGTAGAAGACATCAACTGAGGTTACACCTTCAGAGTCTTGGATATCCGATTGTTGGGGATTTTAACTATGAACTACAGTATACAGATACATTCAGAATGATGTTACATGCACATAGACTTTCATTGCAATTAACAGAAGGAAACTTGCCTGAATTTGTTGCAGAAGATCCATTCGTTGAATTGGTAGAGGCAGATTGATTATAGAACAACTTATGGATTCTTTAAAAATAAACGAATTTTTCATTTAAACATTAGATGCAAGTCTTTTGAATGAAGACAGACGAGGTAAAAAGTTACTTTAAAACCTCAAATGAAAAAAAAAAAAAAAAAAAAAAAAAAAAAAAAACATACCAACTATCTGTTTGTAAAGCAATGCCTAATCTTACATACGTTTTCTATCAGCTAATCTTTATGGTACATTTTTTTTCTTGATTTGTGGCAAATAGGATCTAAAAATGAAACAAAAAGAATAATCAAATTTATATTTTTTATTTCAAGTACCGCTTGAGGGGGAGAGTGCGTCGGTCTGGATTTTTTTTTTTAGAAGCATTGACCAGTCAAAAAAAAAAAAGAATATCCAGGCACATAAAGAAAAAAAAAAAAGAAAAAAACGAATTACAAGTTACTAATAAATGTGGCCTTTCAGAATTTCTTTTAGAAGTTACTGCAATTCATTTATTTATTTATTTTTTTTTAAAAAAAAAGGAGGAGATAGGCATTGAAGATACGCGCGATTTCTTTTTTGAAATAAGTCAGAGTTCAGCCCCGATTGTGGTGCAATTTTTAAGGGTGTACAACTTGTGCATGTTTTTATGTACGACTGTAACGTGTATTCAAAAGGACACATTTGAGTTACAGCAAGTCCAAGTATTTTTGTAAAACAAACTACGGACTTGTATTGAGGTTGATATTCAACACCGCCGCAGCTTTTCTTTCCTTATCTTTGTTATGGCACAGTTAGAGGAGGAAAAAAAAAGTGGAATGAGTCATTTATATATATAACGGGGGGTTTGTTTACCTTTAGAGATTGCCATATGCTTAAAAATGGTTATGCCAAGTAATGCTTCTAAAAAAAAAAAAAAAAAAAAAAAAAAAAACTTATCAAATTTTGAGCTATCCAATGTATTATCCCTGCATCTGACATACATTTCCTGCATTTACACCTAAAAATTTCTTAAAAAGAATAATTGAAATGCTGTTTGTTTGTTGCACATTTCGAAAAATAAGACATGAAACAAACATTCGCGAGATTAACATCTAGTCTCCTGATATTTTGAGGTGTTGCTTCTGATTTTCAAAGTCACTTGGATTTGCTGCGAGAGATCAATAGGCACAGTGAGTCCGTGCATCGGTCGAGACTTTTTGTATCACATTGGAAACAGTTTTATAAGAAAGAAAGAATAAAAAAAAAAAAAAAATTCTTATCTCCTCCTTCTTTCTCGTTCTTATCATTTTATAATTTATATTCGAAATGCCCGTTGCTGTTGAAGAACGCCGTATATCTCGCAAAATATCCCTCGTGCCTGATCAAGAACAAGTTAATGTCAGACCTGTCGTCAAAGGTAAGCCACCCTAAATGTTATATATATATAAATATAAAACTAATAAAATTGAGTTTATAGGTGCCATGAATGAAGCAGCACACGTTTTAACTGAGGCCTATCAATCAAACAAGATGTTGGCATGGTCTACAAGCCATTTTGAAAAAAACAAAAATGTTCTGTTCAATATTTTCAAGAATATGATTCAAACTGCTTCCTTAAAAAATCGGGATTTTGTTATTCAAGTAGATGGCTGTAAAGGAGTCCTTGTCTGGTCCGACCAGGCACTGTTTTGCTGGCCTAAGTTAATCCAAACATCAAAGTATGCACGCTTGTTATCTTTCTGCGGTATATCACTCAAATCCACCGATAAGATACGTCGACATGTTATGGCAGATTTCCCCAAATACGTTATCATCAATTTTATTGGTGTGCTTTTACAAGAACAAGAAAAGGACTATGGAAAGGCTCTCATGAATCATCTTTTAGAAAAGACTCAACTTCCTATTTATGTTGAAGTAGTCAACGATGAAAAAACTGTCAAATTTTTCAAATCATTTGGCTTTGTGGCGCAAGGAGAAATTCCAATAATTGTAAAAGAACAGGTGGTTTATTTGATTCCAATGGTTCGTAGACCATTCGATTAGAAGAAGAAGAAGAAAAAAAAAAGCATTTTAACATAGAAAATACCCTCTCCTCCTTTTTACTCTCTCATCCATATATCCTTATTCTTTACGTGTATTTAATTAAAAAAAAAAAAAAAGGACATTTAATTCAAAAAACAAGTTACACAAATCATAAACACTTCTTTCTGCCTCTTCCACGTGTTTGATCGAATAAAGAAAAATCCATTGTGTTACACTCTCCTTTATTTGATCTACAAAGATTAAGCACACGTTTGTTTTTGTAAAAAAAAAAAAAAAAAAAAAAAAAAAACCGGAGGATTTCCATTAAAAGCTTAGAGCATTAAAAAAAAAAAAAATTGACATTCAAATGGCAGCTTACCTAAACAAATTATATTTATTTTTAATGGGTCGTTTCATACCTCTTTAAAGAGCCGAGAATAATAAAAAAAAAAAAAAAAAAAAAAAAAATTTTTATTCTGTGATAGTCTGATGAATGCTTTTAAAGCTGCACTTCATTTTTGAAACAAAAATATTATTTCTAGATAACAGAATTTTAATCCATCAGATCAACTGTATTTTAGTATTTCATTTCATCTTTCAAAGCGCTCAACTATTTATCCGTATTTGATTTCTATTACATTTATCAATTCCGCGGGTATGAATTTTCATAATGTCTCATGTTTTTTTCTAAAAAGAAACGGAAATATTATATTTGAAAAGAACCGCATGTTGTATATTTATTAGAAATATTTTTTTTTTTTACATTTTTTCCAATACCCTGTTGATGCCAAGGAGGTATAATCCATTTTTTAAAGTGGTTCTAGCTGACCAGAAGAGTAACATTCTCGCTTTAGCTACTTCTGGGCTTTGGCGCACAACTTGAAGTTGTTTGTAAGCCCCGTTGGTTGCAGTCATCAATTCAAAGAGATAAGATGTAATGGCTGATGGCTCAAGTGTAGCAAAAGATTTTTCCACAACGTCAGGGAATTGTGAAATGGCACGAACCAAGTTGGCAGCCGCTGGCTCTTTAAGAATTGAGAAATCGCAATCCGATGTTATAGGGATATCAGCCTTTCTTTCAATACCACAAGCTTTGACATGAGCGTATTGAACACGAACACCGGTATAGCCCTCTCTACTGACCATTCTATCCCACGAAAAATCATAGCCAAGCCCTCTTTTGGTTTTCATATCTTGTATCATAATGGCTGAAATTCCCAAAATGTCCGCTACTTGATCAATGTCTTCCGCTTGTGAATTCTCGCTGTTTTTCATATAATCAATGTTTAATCTTTGTGCTTCATTCAATAAATCATCCAAAAACACTACAGTTCCTCTTCTTGTTGACATACCCTTGATGAGGCCAAATCCGACATGCTGCAATTCAATATCTGTTTCAGGCAACATCATCTTTGCAATCTGGAAGACCTGCTTGAAATAAATCTCTTGATCATTTCCTACAACATAGATAGCCTTTTTAAACGGATAAAGCTCTTGTCTCATCAGAATACTGGCAAGATCTCGCGTCATGTATAATGATGTTCCATCTGCTCTTTTGACTGGAACCTGCCCAAGTCCGTATTCTTCTAAATCTACTACATAAGCTTTGTCTTCGGTTTCTTTCAAAAGTCCATTTTTCTGTAACAATTCGTACACTTTTGGAATATGACTTCCCACCTCTGATTCTCCAGAATAAACGTCAAACTCTACATCAAGTCTTTTGTACACTTCTTTATAAGAACGTATACTCATATCTCTAAGCTTATTCCATTGTGCTAGAGCATCGGGGTCACCTACAATATATTAAAATCTTTACTGTTACTCTCTATATACCCTCTTCCATTCTCTTAAAATAATGATTTGCTTGAAGATCAACAGTATCGTTAGTTTTTGCATCCTCGTTGATTTTTACATAGACATCATACAAGTGTCGAATTGGGTCCTTGACTAATTCTATCTCGTTTCCGTATTTTTCATATCCAACTGCTAGTAGACCTAAGAAGAAAATGTCAATCATAAAGTTTTTTTTTTTTTTTTTTTTTTTTTTTTTTTTTTTTTAAAAAAAAAAAAAAAAAAAGAAAAGATCTAAAATGAGCGATGAAGAAGATTACATGTCGTTAAAGTTTTTGGAAGAAGCTGAAAGTTTTGAAAAGAACAGAAAAGAAACTTATTCAGAACGCAGAAAAAGAGAACTTCGCGAACAAAAAGAAAAAGCTTATATCAAACCTTTATATTTAAGAGAAGAAGAAAAGAGAGAGAAAGGATTGCAAACTTCTATGGATTCCAGCAATAAAGGAATGCAAATGCTCATGAAAATGGGCTTCAAGTAAATCGCTCCCTTCCCTCCCCCCCCCCCTTTTTTTTTTTTAAAAAAAAAAAAAAAAAGTTATTAAACGACGTTGTATAGAAAGGGTGCCGCTCTAGGAAATGGTGGCATTGTTGAACCTATTAAAGTAGATCTAAAGAGTGACAGAATGGGTCTTGGTATGAATAGCATGTCGACAAAAAGATTACACGAAGAGGAAGAAGAGCTTGAAAGAAAGAAAGCGCATATTGATGTAGAGGATTTTAGAGTTATGAAAGCACGATTAAACGAAGAAAACAAGCGGTATAGGTATTTGTTTGCTGCTGTATCTGTCTGTCAGACATTTGATGAAAAATCCAATGTTAAAGTAAAACGAAATTTTACATTGCAATTGGAATGCTTGATTTTAATCTTCTATTTCAACTAGTCAAATATTCTGTGGTTACTCAAACCAGAAGAGAAAGAGGAAGAAATACCAGAAGAGAACACACAAGTGGAGACCACAAAATCAGAAACTGTACAAGCAGAAACTGTACAAGCAGAAACTGTACAAGCAGAAACTGTACAAGCAGAAACTGTACAAGCAGAAACTGTACAAGCAGAAACTGTACAAACAGAAACCATACAAGCAGAGAGCATTCAAATAAAAAACACACAGGCAGAAAACATTGAAGAAAAGAAAGAAAAAGAAGAGGAAGGAAGCGAAAAAAGCATGTATTCCGAGGAAGAAATTGAAAATTTAATGTCGCTATCGGTAAATGACATATCATGAAGGAAGAGTTCTTTTATTGATCTTTTTTTTTTTTTTTTTTTTTTTTTTTTTTTTTTTTTTTTTTTACAGCTTATAGAAAAACTTGAACGAGTAATAGAGTATTTGAGGGTAAACTACTTCTATTGTTTTTGGTGCAGAGCGGCATATTCAGACGAAAAGGACCTTAACGAAAATTGTCCTGGAAAAGATGAAGAAGATCATTAAAATAATGTTCCTCTACAAATAAAATTGACAGTTTTTATTATAAATTATTGAGCAGAGCTACTTTGTTCTTTAGGCTTAAGCCACTCTTTGGGAAATTCTAACTTTGTCTTAGGCTTTGGTAAATTGAGAGGCACATCAGCAAAAGTGTCCTTTGCATCCTAGCAGCAAAAAAAAAAAAAAAAAAAAAAAAAAAAAATTTTTAAAAAAAAATTTTT
>JNDS01004010.1:0-20046 GCA_000697035.1 Rhizopus stolonifer B9770
TCTCTTTTTATATAAATCACTAAATTTTTTCTTTCTACCAAAAAAAAAAAAAAAAAAAAAAAAAAAAAAAAAAAAAAAAAAATATTTATAAACAAATTTCTCTACATCACACGTACCTTTGCTTCTTTGATCAATTTGTTTAAGGTGTCAATCAAAAACTTCTTATTTTGTTGACGTTTGGGGAATTTTTCACTTGACATGACTAATTCCTCTGTGTTCACGTTGTATCTAGGTCCACTCAATAACAAAAACTTGTGCTTTTCTGTATCGTTCAATTTCAAATCACTGACTTTCACACTCAATACTACTTTGCGTTCGACAGGGTGACCTTCTCCCAAATAACTGTGTGTCTTGAATTTCAAAATTTGGTCTGCTCTAGGTGCTTCAAAAGGCTTTGCATATACTTTTTTTTTTTTTTTTGAGGGAGGGAGGGAGGGGGAGGAATATTAACGAGAGTTCAATAATTTGAAATCATTTACCATTCAACTTGGGCAGTTCGAACTCTGTTTTTCGCAAATATTTACGAACTTCTCTAATGTTATCAAAAAGGAGATGTCCAAGGGTGGTTTGATCATCAAATTCAAATTTGGGCATATCGTCTACACTGTATTTTATTGCTGGCTTTTTACGACCTAATTGACGACCTGCAAGAGCGACAGGTGCAGTCGAGAAGGAACGGATACTGGATGTGGTGTGTCTCAACATGTTCAACTGTAAAGAAAAAAAAAAAAAAAAAAAAAAAGAAAGAAAGTCCCAGGGTGAAAAAGGTCTCAAATCTCTTTTTTTTTAATACCCGATACATAGTTCGCGTAAAATTACTTTTTTTTTTTTTTTTTTTTTTTTTTTCTTCACCTCTTCTTAAATGAGTCTTATTGAAATTAAGCAATGCGAGAACAAGTATTTGGTATTTAAAGCCAAAGGTACAACAACAAAATGTAATTACGGTGGGTTGTTGAAATACTCAAATTTTACAAGATGTTGAGAAATTGAGAAAAGATTACAAAATTGTGGGTGCTTTAAGTGGAACTTTGCCCGATTTTCCTTTACAAAATACTTTTTATGGTCTTCCACTTTCGTTATCACCAGAAGAGGTAGATATTCTTTTGAGTCAAGGTAGCTGATGAAAAAAAAAAAAAAAAAAAAAAAAGATTATTGACATATATATTCTCAGGTGCAGCGGTAGTAAAAAACACCAAGTCAACTGTCAGTTTGCCTAAAAAAAATGATATGTTTCGTTATTTTTGGTCTCAAAATTTCTATATAACCAGCGGCTATAAGTTTGGTGGAGACTATTTACTATATCCAGGAGACCCCATGTGTTTTCACAGTCAGTTTATCGTATCGATCAAACAGTTTCATCAACCCATCATGCCTAAAGAAATTGTTTTGATGGGAAGACTGGCTACCAATGTAAAGAAGACTTTTCTTTTAGCTGGCCCTAAAGATGAAGAAAAGGAAGAAAAAGAAATAATTGCCTTTTCGGTAGAGTGGGCAGGTTTTTAAATATGAAGGGTGGATACTTGTCCCCTTGGTAAAGGCATATCCTCTTAAGCGATGTAGAGTAAAGAAAAATGTAGTTGTTTTTTTTTTTGTAAGAGAAAGATATATAAAAAGAGGTTTTATTTGTAGAAGCTATTAGAATTAAACTACTTCTTGTTCCCTTTAAAAAGCGATCAATTTTTTTTTTTTTTTTCTTCCCAAGTGTTGCTTTTTGTTGTCAATGATCCTTTATGAAATTTGACAGTCAACTTCGCCACCGCCAGTGTGACTGGCACATTTTTACTAATTCAAGAAAAAAAAAAAAAAAAGTGATCTTTTTTTCACAAAGTAAACATAATGGGAGGAATCAGTAAGACAGCAACCCTCCTCTCTTCTTTCATTTGACTAATGACATCTTCTTTCTTTTGATAATAGAAAACAAGCAAAACAGAAATGCCAGTCGTTTAGGCGGAACAAGTAAATTTAAATGATCGATGCTGTCAAAAAAAAAAAAGTATAACTTATCAATCTTATAGAAATGAAGAAAGATCCTGGTGTACCTAAATTAGCCAACTTCAAACAAAGAACTCAAAACAAAGAAGAAAACCAGAGACAAAAGGTATAGAGGAATACATACAGCAGGGCACTGACCTAAAGTATAGGTTGCTAGTAATAAAGAACGACAAGACTTGGCCAGACACAATTTGCAAAACAAGAATAGAAATTTAAGTTTTTTAAGCATGTTAGAGACAGCGGATAAAAGAGGCCAAGAATTTGAAGAACAAGTAGAGGACGAAGAAAGGGATAACAAGGATGCGGCAGCAACTGGACAAAAGGATAACTCAAGAAAGGCTTACTATAAAGAATTCAGAAAAGTTGTAGATAATGCCGATGTAATTTTGGAAGTGTTGGATGCTCGTGATCCTCTTGGTACACGTACTCGCTCTGTAGAACGTATGATTATGGATAGTGGATTGAACAAAAAAATCGTCTTTGTTCTCAATAAAATCGGTAAAAAAAAAAAAAAAAAAAAAAAAAAAAGAGAGAGAGAGAGAGAGAGAGGAAGAGAGAAAAAAGAAAAAAGAAAAAAACTAAATCATACGTTTTTTTTTTTTTTTTTTTTTTTTAAAAAAAAATTTGGTACCAAAAGAGAATGCAGATCAATGGTTGAAATATTTACGTAATGAATATCCTGCTATTGCTTTCAAATCATCGACTCAACACCAACGTGAAAAGCTCAAACAATCAAATGTATCTACCAGCAACGCCAGTGAAAATCTTTTGAATACTTCCGAATGTTTAGGTGCTGATGATCTGATTCGATTATTAAAAAACTATTGTCGAAATGTGAATTTGAAGACCTCGATTACTGTGGGTATCATTGGCTATCCCAACGTAGGAAAGTCATCTGTGATTAACTCCCTTAAAAGATCCAGAGTGTGTGGCGTGGGAGCCACACCTGGATTTACAAAGGTGGCACAGCAAATCACTTTGGATAAGAATATTAAATTGTTGGATTGTCCCGGTATTGTGTTTGCTCAACAAGGAAATGGAGATCAAAGTGATGCAGAAATCACACTGAGAAATTGTGTTAAAGTAGAATTGCTTGAAGATCCCGTTACTCCAGGTAAGAAAATCATGCGATATTTTTTTTTTCCTTCTGTTTATTTAAACAATAATTGTTTTTAGTGGATGTTATTTTATCAAAGTGTGGTATCGATCAACTAAGAAGCATTTATAATTTATCATTCTTTGGTAATACACACGAGTTCTTGGTGTTATTAGCATTACAAAAAGGAAAGCTGAAAAAGGTAAAAGGTCGAATTGAATTGTAAAACAAACTAATTGTATGATTAGGGTGGTATTCCTGACGTAGAACAAGTAGCACGACAAGTACTTAATGATTGGAACGGAGGAAAGATTCCATTTCACTGTATTCCACCATCCAATAAGGAGGTTCATATTGACGCTGCTGTTGTGAATACATTTGCACAAGAATTCAATATCGACGCAATTGATCCTAGCACCACGGAGGTTTCAATGTCTATTGATTAAGTTCTATAAAATACCGCCTGATATTTGTCATAACAATAATAACCTGAAAACACATTGATTCAATAAAAAAGAAAACTTGACCTATCAAATTTAATTTTAAACATCAGGATATTCTTGTAGACCAATGACCCGTGATACTATTTTTTTTTTCTTCTTTTAGTCTCTCTTTCCTTCAAATTATGCAGAAACACATGGGAAGTGAAAGAGTATAAATAAAGCCCTCATTTTTGTGTTTTTATTTTTTTTTTTCTTTTTTTTTCCTTCTATCACGCCAAAAAAAAAAAAAAAAAAAAAAATGTTTACTAGAATCTTCAACTCAATCCGCGAAAACATGACAAAATCAGCCCATCAAACTACAAAACACGCTTCACACGATGTCCCTTCGGTTGAATCTGAAAGAAGGACCTCAGTAACAGAAGAGTGCGACAGTATACTGACAAGATTTTCATCAAACACAGCTCCAGAACCAATTCCCATCACAAAAGGTAGACGAGGCAGTGCCGGTGTTTTTGGTATATCCAATGTTGCTTTCGACGATTATGTTCAAAAAGATCTCGTCTCTAGTTCCTGGAGCTAAACAAAAAGGACTACTTTATTCCATCCCAAAAAAAAAAAAAAAATATCTTGTACGGTTCTCTAAATCGTTATGCTCCCCTCCCCCTTCCATCTGTACATTCAAATGGTTACTTGTTTTTTTTTTCTTTCTTTTTTTTTTTTCACAATAAAACTGTGTATTTATTAACTCATAAGCCTTACTCACAAAAAAATTGTATAAAAATCGCTTTTTAAAATTTATCATGCGAACATTGTTATTTTTTTTACTTTTCCTTAGCAAAATAGTCTGGGTAAATCACAGCAAAAAAAAAAAAAAAAAAAAAAATAGATTTAACCCATACGGATTAGGTTCAAATCATTGCATTAAAAGAACTAAATTAAAATAAACTTTGGTTTGACATGATCTATGCCTAAAAAGACTAATGACGGAGTTGATATCATATACCATAGGATAAGAATTAATCTATCACGATAATAGTTTAATAACAAAGGTAAGATTATTTGATGAAAGCATAGTTTTTTTTTTTTTTTTTTTTTTTTTTTTTTTTTTTTTTTTTTTTTTTTTTTTTTTTTTTTTTTTTGCAACTAAACATCATGTCAATTGGGCAAGATAAATGTTTTGCCTTAATTAGGCTACAAATCTAGTGGATTAACTTCCTTTCGGGTTTTACAAAACTTCTTTTTTGCTGTTTAATTTAAACATCATAAGAAATGATATAGAAAAAAAAAATAAGATTGTGTGTATGAGAAAATATTAAATATACTATGTGTCAACTGTCATAAGGATACTATTTTTTTTTTAAAAAAAAAATGCGAATGACTTCAGCTATAGTACGTTTTTGATCGACATGTGATTCTTTTTCGCACAAAGAAAAGGCGGGTGTTATCTTGTGTCGCCCATAGTTCGTAAAACGGAATTTTTATACTTTGTTACACATATTGTATTACACAAAACAGGCTTTCATTGCATAACATCTATTCCTTATCCGAAGTTCTACTCTCCCAATAAGAGGTTGCTACATGATATATATATATATATATTCTTTTGGTGAGATAGTCGTTTTCATTTGAATTAGGATTTATGTGCTTCGTTTCCCCTGTGTATGCATATGTATGTATGAAGCATTTATGCAAAAAGACATGCACTGTACTCAATAGACTTGTGTTTCAATAGAGAGTATTTTTGTAATTTTTTAAATTATTTATCATTGCTTTTGTATCGTATAACAACAAGTCATTCACAAACAAGTAAACTTTTTTTTTTTGTGGCATACCAAAAAAAAAAAAAAATCAACCAACATGTCTAGACTCTGTAATGATCTAGATCCCATACAGCTAGAGTAGTACAGGGTAAAAAAAGAAATTTCTTGTTCATTGAACTCTACTTTAAGAACGCACAATAAGCCATCATCAGCTAAAATGTGAAGCTTTTACTGTAACGGGCTGCTCAAAATATTTTATTTATTTTACTGCATACCGTCAAAACATTTTAAAGAGAAGCTAATTTAGTCATCTGTTCTCTTTATTCCATTGGTTACAAAATAAACATAAGAACGGCATTTTTTTTTTTTTTCTATTATATTTTCTATTGTTTATGGGTTTACGTTTTTTCCTATGGGTCTCATAAAAATTTGCAGACTGATAGACTATCCGTCTATCTTTTGTTCAGGTCAAGGTTTTATAACCCTCGCAAAAAAAAAAAAAAAAAAAAAAAAAAAAAAAAAAAAAAAAACAAGTTCTTTTTTTTTTCAGTCTTCCTTGTATCTCGTAATATAATAAAAAAAAATATATATGAATTTTCCAATGTATTGTGTGAGTGCGAGTTGGAACTTTGACACACTCTGATTAAAAACGAATAGGTTGAAAGCCTGCTTCCAATCTTCTTTCTCTAGGCGTATGAATTTAACCATGTTCGTATGCCATTATCTATGTGGGAGTTTTTTTTTTTTTTTTTTTTTTTTTGAAAATGCTGCCAAGTCCATAAAGTGCCAGCTCTGAATAAACTACCACTGACAACAAATTCATTGTGCAAATATTGCCTGTGCCAGAATATTATCATGGCAGACTGACGTTAAGGTTAAGATCCAAATTTTCACTAAAACAATATTTTCTCAATAGTTTCATAGCTTCATGGATACAAAGTCCGTGAAGATCGACTTTTTTTTTAAAAAAAAAGAAATCATCACCTAAAAGGATAAGACCAAATTCGTTGTGCTTGTGCATTCTGAAGAATTTCCACAAATGGGATCCACCTTCAGTGGTCACATAATCCCTTGATATTAAATTTAATAATTGATAATTGATATTCAACCAACACAGTGATTATTGTAACTGCCCGTGGTAGAAGCTCAAGTATTTGATATAAAAATTGCATTTGGCCCACTTTTTTTTTTTTTTTTTTTTTTTTTTCAATACTTTCCAAGAAACAATTTGTAGCTTTGAACTATATTCAAAAAAAAAGAAAAAGAAAAGAAAAGAAAAAAGTGAGGTAAAAACCATTGAATTCTCACTGGGGTTAAACCCAAAATTTCCTCCCGCTTTTCACGCAGTAAATATAAAGCGTACTAACAATTCAATGACGTGATAAAAAAAAAAATATGTTTTAACAAGATTTTGAAACACTCTTAAGGCTTAACAATGAAGCTCTTGATGACATTTGAAGTTTCTATAATTCAATTACATCATGTATTTTTGGACCGTGGGGATTTCTTAGTTGTGTAAATGAGACTTTAGATTTCCGCAAGAAAATCTGTCATTCCACAAAACCACTTTTCTTTTTTCTACTTTTCTTCAAGCTCTTTTTGTATTTTGTATTTTTTTTTTAAAAAAAAATTTAATTTGTTGATATGGAAAGATTAGATCCTTCATCGTCCAATGACACGCCTCGAAGATCATTGTCGGTACACAGCAGTAACCAGGCTCAAGATGATATGGAAGAAAAGAGTCACTCGCCCAAGAGACGAAAAAGTATCTTTCACAGACGATTTAGTTCTCGATGTAGCCGAAGAAAGAGCTCATTTAGAAGAGAGAGTGCAACAAGTAGAGAATCTATCAGGAGAAAAGAATCTGCTGGGACCCTTGTTGAAGCAGCTCTGGATCAAGCAGAAGCGAGAGAACGCCATGTTCGATTTGGAGACCATATAGCAGAAGCAGGGAATCTTGTACAACAGATGTTGGGTACTAGAATAGACAACGATACCAATCATAGTACGGTAGAAGAATACCCAGAATGTAAAAGCGAATCTATTGAAGACACTTTCACACGACCTGTCAATTCGGGAAGTGTACTTGCCAGTTTAATGAAATTAGAAGGCAAAAGAAGACAATCTGTTGTTCAGAGAAAGTCTTCGAAGAAAAAGGCAAGAAACAAGAACAGTGAAAAAAAAAAAAAAAAAAAAAAAAAAAAAAAGCAGAAAAAGACTAATTGAAAATGCAGAAACCAACCTCCTTGTACAACTTGAAGCTGAATGCCACTACAGAAGCCGTCAATCCTGCTTTGAACTCAATTAAAAGACCAGATCTAGTACACCGACCTACCAGTTGGTTATCAACCTTCACTACCAGTAACCATTTGGTTCCTAGTTTACAAAAGAGAAAGATGACAAGTGCCGTCAGTATGTCTCGAAGATCCTCTATAGACAGCATGTTTACGACCGCTTCTCAGTTTGAACCGATTACGTTAGAAGATCGAATTCGAATTACGTTTGAAATTGCCAACATTCTACAAAAGCAAGAGTTTCTACGCAAGCTCGTCAAGGCGCTCATGCTTTATGGTGCTCCAGCACATCGATTGGAATACATACTGAAACGTGTGTCCTATACGCTCGGTGTGGATTCTGAGTATGTTTATTTACCCAACGTGATGTTCTTGACCTTCTTTGACCAAAGTACGCATACGACCGAAACACACTTTATACGTTCTTCACAGTCATTTGATATGCACAAGCTGGGAGAAATTTTTCGCTTAGAGAAATTGATTTCACATGGTGAAGTCTCTGTAGATGAAGCCTTAGAGTTTATAGATAAAGTGGCAGATGAGCCGCCCTTTTACCCTGTCTGGATCAACCCCTTTATTTATGCACTGGCTAGCTTTTGTGGTTGTGTGATGTTTTATGGTGGCCAATTCAAGGAAGGTGGTCTATCGGCTGCTATGGCTAGTAAGTGTCAATATCAATTGCAACATGTTTGGTAACAATTGCAAGTTTTCTTTGCCTTTTATGAACTATTAACGGGTCGTTACTTGAATTTCCAGCCTATATGGGAAATTACCGTTTGTATATTTATTGGTTTCGTCTCCAGAGGTAACATCATTACTAAAGAGTAGGTACATTTATTTATTTATTTTTATAGCTGTGTGGAAATATGGCTTTTGCTTTACTCCCGTAGCTTTTGCCTCGTTCATTATCATTCTACCTGGTTATTCAATGGCTGTCTCTATTATTGAGCTCGTCTCTCGTCAATTGGTCAGTGGTGTGGTACGAATGGTCTATACCCTCATTTATTCTTTCTTGCTTGGTTACGGTATTGAGATGGGATCAGAGCTTTTTGGTATCATTGATCCTGCGTCCGTTTCCGTTCAAGGTATTTCTGAAGCATGTAAAGAAGCCAATTCGTCCAATACATGCAGGACAATTATTTCAAAATGGTTCTATTTTTTAACTGTGCCGCTCTTTGCCGTGACATACTGTATCTATCTAAAGGCAAGACCTCCAAGGTGGCCCGTCATGGTCTTTGTGGCTGCTGCTGGGTTTGTCACAACTTATGCCCTAGCTTGCTATACCTCTGCTCCAGGTCAAGTCTTACAGGTTGTGCCAGCCTTTGTGGTAGGTCTTTTGGGAAATATCCTGAGCAAAATGACAGGAAAGATGTCTTTGGATGCCGTTATATTAGGAGTATGTTTTATTTCAAGTATTTTTTCATATTGTTTCTCACATTTTATATTATAGATTTTTTATATGGTGCCTGGTAGTTTAGGATTGAAAGCAGCATTAGGATTTTTTGGTGAATCCAGCGAATTTTCAAATCAAGGAGCAGGATTTGCATTGAGTATGATTGAGACTTCTATTGGTAAATTATATATATATACTTAAAGTATTCTTATATCTTACATATGTATTAAAAAAAAAATAGGTATCTCTGTAGGATTGTTTGTTGCAACACTCGTTGTTTATCCAAAAGGAACTCGAAATACACCCTCGATGAATTTCTAATATACCATAAAAATATAAAATTAGTCTTGAAAATATTGCATTATCCAATAAAATAGCCAAAAAAAAAGGGAAACCAATTTTAAGATAAACACAGCCATTATTAACAAAATCCTCATTTCCCATTGGATTAGTTACCCAGATATATATGTATGTATGTATGTATATAAGACCCATATTCGCTTCTACTTGAAGAAGAAACGCGTCGATTTCGTCTGAAATAAATCATGACAACTTGTCAGTAAATTTATGAAGTTTAGATGTCATCTCTATAATTGCCCTACTAGTAAGAATATAAGATTCATGGTCTTCATTTATCGGATATAGATTATACATTATCCCATGTCCAAGCAGCTGTTTTCATGAAACAATCTATTTCAAGAAAAAATTACTTTTCAGGTCAATCAAGAACTTTTTTTTTTTTTACTCAGTTTATAGAAGTCATGTTCAATGTAACAAAAGATAGGTTATCGAAAGGGCATTTTAGTATTAAATGGAGTAAATGTTCGATTTCGTAAATCTTTGGCAACTTACAGCAAGAAGGGACGTGTAACCGGTATATGTTTCGGGAAATCTTTTTTTTTTTTTTTTCCTACACACAAAAGTTTATCACTTGGCAAAAAAGAAGACAACAGCAAGTGATTGATTTAGTAGTACAAACAGGCTTAACAATCATTGTACACATCTCTGTAGGAGAACTTGTATCTTTTTTCAACAAACAAAAAATGTTACTACTCTTCTTTTGGAATTTGTACACCATTTTCCGGAAATAGGTTGTAAAATTGTGCAATCTCCATTATTCAAGTGTACAAATCTATTTCCGAAAATGGTGTATTGGTTGCTCATTAATAGATATGTATATTAGTAAGCGCAAACGATGAATTCAAACGCTTTTTTCAGCAAGCTTCACTTGATAAAGTCTGTCTTCGAAACCTTTAAGTATCTTTAACAGAATTGAAGGAACTACCTTGTTATAAGCTACCAAATTTGAATAGTATTCAATTTACCTTCTCAGAGAAGTCCAAAAGATCATGGGATTTCCCATCCCTAGTGCTGCTTGGTCATCGACCGACGCTTTCATATGCTTTCAACAGCTTCATAAATTCACTTTCCTCTTGGTAAATGTTCCTGTACGCTGTTATTTTGAGCTCCATATAGAAAAAAAGTAAGCATCTCGTTTCCTGTTTTTAACACCTAGCATAAAAATCAGTTTTTTTTTTTTTCTTTTTTGAAACCGTCGATCCTATGGAAGAAACATAACATATCAACTTTATATTGTAAATGGGAATAAAAAAGTATACATTTACAGAGAGTATATCCCATCATTATTACCATCATTGTAAACCTGTTTTACAAATACGGTTAATATCAAAGTAAACCCCTTTTTGTGATTATATTAAAACATATGATATCTAAATCGAGTATGTCTTTAACATACACAAGTGATTTAATTGATACTTTAAAGTGCTCTGGTTGAGTTGAGGTAATCGCCTGTTTCAGCAATACGGGCTATCTACGTTACATTAAAAGCTTTATCTGCATCACATAAGATTTTCATCTTACAGGATCAGCCGTATTTACTCAGCGAGCAGTTTTTATAAAGCAAATGAAAAAGAATCATGAGTTGATGAAGAGTAAGAAGCACAAGGAGTTGAAACAAAGGCTGCTCAGACAACTATACAGAAAAAATTCCACTTTCATTGATAATTTTATAAAGAAGTTTTCTCATGGATTATAGTAAAAAAAAAAAAAAAAAAAAAAAAAAAAACATAACTAAACCTTTTATATAGGCTATAGAGTATTAAACAAATGATATAATCTCTTTTAAGATTAGATATATAAATCCGGTTTCTCTTCTAGTTACAAGGTAAAAGCTTTTTTTTTATGATGTTTTAACACTCCAGAAAGAAACTAATCTATCAAAATACAAACATTTGGACTATGAATATCCTACGGAATTATTGAACATGAAAAGCAACTACAAGATAAAACGTCTCATCCCTTTTATAAATGTTGCTTTTGACATGAATGACAAATTGATCGTTGATTGGTAAACTATGATTGGTGTTAATGTATGATAATAATTTTAATAAACGATAATGCTTTAATAGAGATGCTCCTCTGGATATATATATATATATATATATATATGAACGTTCAGACATGAAGATACAAGCGAGACAAACACCTTATAACAGGCTTATAACTGTCAGTAGAATTGAAAGCGGATGTGGAGAGGCCAAGCCTTACAACAGTTCAGCAGAAAAAGTAGAAGAAGATAGAATTCGTCTAGCAGAAACTACTAAAAATGTTACACAAAAGAGTTGTTAGTCTAGAATATGAAAACATTTGGGATTTTAATTTATGGTAAACGTATGAAACGATCTTTTTAGTGGTTCACTCTAATTCATGTTTTTTTTTTTTTTCTTTTTTTTTTTTAAAAAAAAAAATAGGAATTGACGTCGAATATTATGTTCATGAGTATAGCCTAAAGAAATCCAAAATAAAAAAATACAAATTAGGATTTTTTATTAAAAAAAATATACTCTTTTCACGATACATTCAACCATATGACATTATCTTTAAAATACCGTATATATTTTAAAATAAAGTATGAATATGAAAAAAAAAAAGAATAGAAACGGTAGCTAATGTCTTTATCATGGTTAGAAAGTGATGAATAACAGCGTTTCCTCTGAAGGTTGAAGACCCATATTTATTTTCAGATGCTTACAAAGGTTTTGGTCCCACTCTCACGTTAATAAAATGTCATGACATGTAATAAATTAATTCTTAATATTAGCCACAGAATATTCATCTTTCAATAGTATACTTCAATTAAAGACTTGTTTGCGTTCCAGCCATTCTTTTTCATATCTACAGACAGACAAATACTTTGATGATAAAATCTGTCTTAATTTAACTTTTTTTTTTTTTTCAGACATCCTTTCTCTCTCAGATGACCAAAGACCAGACTCCGTTATTGTACCACTTTTATTTTTGTTGTTGTTGTTCTTGCTTGTGCAAGAAGTTCAAGTTGAAGCCAAAGGCATTTGCATATTCGTTTGAACTATTTTTTTATATCCCGCTCTAAGCCCTTTTGTTTGAAAAAAAAAAAAAAAAAAAAAAAAAAAAATACATTTTGTATCTCCATGTTGCGAATTCTACGACCCATTGCAAGATTTCCAGTTCGATTCTCGCGTTACTATAGTGATTCAGTTCCAAAAATAGAAAAGGAACCACTTTCTCCTTTAGCAAAACATTTATATGATTCCATAAAGGTAAATTCCTTTTATTTTAAGATCTTTAGTGTCCCTAAAAAAAAAAGAACGTGTTTAGATAACAGGTCCTCTGACCGTAGCTCATTTTATGCGTCAAGTGTTGGTAAACCCATTAAGTGGTTATTATATGGAAGGCGATGTATTCGGAGAAAAGGGTGATTTTGTTACTTCACCAGAAATTAGTCAAGTATTTGGAGAGGTAAAAAAAAAAAAAAAAAAAAAAAAAATTAGTGCTATTTTTTATTGACTTAAAAAAAAAAAAAAAAAGCTATGCGGTATTTGGTACCTAACAGAATGGATGAGGTTAGGAAAGCCAGAAAAAACACAGATTATTGAATTTGGACCCGGACGTGGCACCTTGATGTGTGACATGTTAAGAGTAAAACTAGTACCACATACACACATAAATTCTCACTTCCTGTAGTCACTGTCTCACTTTCCTCATTTTTACAAAACGATCACTGATGTTCATTTAATTGAAGCCAGTACTGGATTGCGCAAACTACAAAGAGCAGCTTTAGTAAATGGATCTCAAGATGACGATGTGGTTCGATTTAAAGGAAATAAAGAAGAAGCGGCCTATGAAACGATTACTCGAGAAGACGGCGTAAAAATCTCTTGGTATGATGGAATCGAAGTTGTTCCAGGTAGGACCAAAAGATAAGAAAAAAGAAATCATTCGGACAAAAGCGTAACAACGAGTACAGATCAATGGTCGTTTGTGATGGCCCACGAATTTTTTGATGCTCTGCCCATTCACATTTTTGAAGTAAGTTACTCATATATTACCATGTATTTAATTATTTTAGAAAAATGAATCTGAATGGCGAGAGATGCTGGTAGATATTGACGATACAGACGAAAGGTAGGACATTGAATATGATTCATAACTAGAGCTGCATGTCTTAGTGAACGCAATTTTCGGCTCATGAAATCAGCACACCCGACGGTAATAACAAAGGCATATATGGATGACGAGAAATTCAAGACATATAATGATGGAGACCGAGTAGAAATATCTCCTGACAGTTGGGGCTTAATAGAAAAAGTGGCGAAATACTTGGAAAGAAACGGAGGAACAGGGCTTGCGATTGATTATGGTCAAGACTATATACAGGGACATACACTAAGAGTAAGAACATTTGTGTATTACTTTTATTGAATTTGTTTCATAGGCAATTAAAAATCACGAAATTATACATCCAATGCGCGATCCAGGAACAGCTGATTTGAGTGCAGATGTTGATTTTTCATTTCTAAAACAAGTAATTAAAGAAAGATCAGGTAATTCGTGTGTGTGTGAAAGAATGGAGAACTGAACTCTTCGCAATAGACATTTCTTCTTATGGACCTATAACACAAACCAACTTTTTACAATCACTCGGTATACAAGCTAGAGTAGAAAAGTTATTTAGAAATGCGAAATCGAGTGAGAGCCGAAAGGCTATACTTGATGGTGCAGAAAGATTAATGGATCCGGAAGCAATGGGCAGGATATATAAAGTGCTTGCGTTTTCAAAAGACTCGCACAATGTAACCACATCTAGACCAGTAGGATTTGAGGATATAAAGAGATAGAGCTGTCATTCCTTAAGCAGATGGCTTAAATTTACCATATTTAGCCAAGATGTACTTATTTAGTCAACTATTGGCCATTTGTTAACATGTGAACTTTCTGAGTGATACTTTCTCAATAAAGCCCATGTTTCCTTTTAAAGGTACAAGAACAATTTTTTATTCGCAAATAGGAAATTCAAGTTGCTTTTTCGTGATAGCAATAAACATTTACCGCCTACAACTTCTGAATGACCAGTGCTTTATGATAATCTACAGATTGACCAATGGTATTATACGGTATTTGTGAAACCGATGTTTTATCAAGAAGTGATATGATACAAGAAGTAAACATAATGTCGAAGATAGATTATTTATAAATACACTGCATCTTTTTTGCATTTCCTTTTCTTTTTCTTTTTTTTTAAATTTATTCTTCTTCACTAGTCCCTCTCTTTATTTCTTCTTTTTTTTTTTAATTATATTCCCTATAGCGACAAACTTTCATAATATAAATTTGCTTTAATAATGGCTGGAGAACAAGAAATCGCCAAAGAGGGATCTCTCCATAAGGAGGAGAAAACAGAGACTCTTGATGAAAAAATAACCGATACACAAGAAGAATTTTGGCTAAAAGATGCAAAAGATGTCAAACTTGATGAAGAAGAAAACCGGGTGTTTAATGAAGAGCATTTTGAGGAAACTGATGAAATTGATATTGCTATTGTCAACGAAGTAACCATTGTTGACGACGATCCAGAACTCCTTTCTTTTACCATCCGTGGCCTTTTTGTTGGTATTGTAAGTATCACTTTTATTTTAGTAATATGGTATTAATTTTTTTATTTAGATCCTTTCAGCTCTTTCATCTTCGGTTTATCAACTCATGGTGTTCAAGCCAGTTGGTGTCGCTCTGTCGAGTATATTCATGTTGATCGTCGCTTATGTTTTCTGTAACGCTTGGTACAGATTTCTTCCTAAAGGTGGTTGGCTTAATCCCGCTCCTTTTAATTACAAGGAACATGCCTGTGTCTACATCATGGTTTCATCTGCTAATACTTCTGCTTATGGTACTTACATTTTGAGCGCTCAACAGCTTTACTTTCAAAATACTCCCGGACCTGCTGGTTCTATTTTCTTGTTGCTTGCTACTCAGCTCATAGGTTATGGTATTGCTGGACAACTTAGACCTTATCTCGTATACCCCGCTAACATGATCTGGCCACAGTCTCTGCCTACTATCTCTGTCTTGAAGACATTCAATCTTCAGAAGGAAGAAGCACAATGGCGTACTAAGTTTTTTTTCTATGTTTTTGGCGCTATTTTTGTCTACGAATTCATTCCTCAATACATGTTTCCTCTTCTTTCTGGCTTCTCTATCGTTTGTCTGGCCAGTCGTGGTAGCAAGACCGTACAGAACATCTTTGGTGGAACGGCCATTAACGAAGGATTGGGCATTTTCAATCTTAGTTTCGATTGGAATTACTTGCTTACAACTAGTCCTCTTGTACTTCCTTTCTGGGTGCAAGTCAACTACTATACTGGTATTCTCGCTCTTTGGCTTATTGCTCCTCTTTTGTACTACTACAATGTCTGGAACGCTCAAAGTTACCCTTTCCTTTCCAGTGCTATCTTCCGTCTCTTTGAGAATGGAACATCTGTCACCTATCCCCAATCAACTGTTCTTAATGCTGATAACTCTATCAACTATGAAAAGCTTCAAGAAGTTGGCAACCCTCAATTTGCTACAACCAACGCATTTTCTTACATTGTTATCAACCTCGGTGTCACTGCTACTATCTCCCATGTCTTCCTCTTTTACGGTAAACAAATTTGGAAGAACTTCCGTGCAGCTTGGAATAGTTCAAAAGATGTTACCGGTGGTGATATTCATATGCAATTAATGAGTAAATACAAGGAGGTTCCCAACTGGTGGTACTATTCTATCTTTGTGGGTGGACTGGCTCTTAATATTGGTATGGCTTATGCGAACAAGAGTCAGCTTCCTTGGTGGGGCGTTATCTTTGCAGTGGTTCTCTCTAGTATCCTTTCTCTTCCTCTCAATCTGATCAGTGCTGTGACAGGTACAAGCTTTGGTCTTAATGTGCTTACAGAAATGATTTGTGGTTTTGTCCTGCCTGGTTACCCTATTGCCAACATGTATTTCAAAACCCTTGGTTACAACACCATGAGTCAAGCCGGTATCATGGCCAGTGATCTCAAAATTGGACACTACCTCAAGGTTCCTCCCAGATGGACATTTTTTCACCAGATGGTCGGTACGGTCGTCGGCTGTTTCTTCAATTACTTGGTTAACAAGATTGTTGTCGACAACCAAACTGAAGTTCTTTTAATTCCTGGTGGCAACCAATTTTGGAGTGGTATTACCCCGCAAACAATCAATTCTGCTGCCATCACCTGGGGTGCTGTCGGTCCCATTGTTATGTTTGGTCCTAACAGTCGTTACTATATTATCCTTTGGGCCTTTGTGATTGGTTTTGCCCTGCCTTTTCCCTTCTGGTTGCTTCACAAGAAATTCCCCAAAGCCGGTTTCCAATACGTCAACTTGCCTACGTTTTTGGTAGGTCTCTGTATCTTGCCTGGAAGTAACACGTCTTGGATCACCAACTCGTTCATTGTGGTCTTGATTTCCCAATTCTATCTGAAGCGTAGATACACTGCTTGGTTCTCCAAATACAATTATCTGTTGTCAGCCGCTCTCGACTCGGGTACCTCTCTCATGGTCTTTTTCTTGTCCATGGCTGTACAGGGTGGTGGTAATGGTATTGCTTATAACTTTCCTACGTGGGCTGGTAACCGCGAAGACCTTGATTATATGGATTACTGTTGCGCTACTTGCGAATAATTCCTCCTCCTCTCCTCCCCCCCCCTTTTTTTTTGTTTAAATTACACACATATACAATATAGTTTCGTATTTCTTAATAAATGCACCTTACTTGCACGATAAAAAAAAAAAAAAAAAAAAAAAAAAAAACGACAATTCCCCAATTTTTTTTTTTTCATTTAAACAAATTGAAGTTTTGATTGAAAATAGATGTAATCCTTTTGGATACTCAAACAGAAATCTTGAATTTGGAGCTTTCTCTTCTAAAAACTTTTTTTTAAGGTATTTTATACCATAAGGTTTTACTGTCGATAAGATGTTACTTTGTCTATGGACTTATGTATATGGAGAAGCTCACAAAGTGATCTCACTTGATAGATGCTGGGATGTAATAGATATTGCAGGTCAAGACACATTGTTATAAACAAAAGACAGAAATAATGTTTTGTAACTTGTAATGAGTGGAGATCTATGCTTATCACAAAATCTTATTGTCCAGTTACGGACTTTTGTTATTATTCAATTTACATATTTTTTCCTTATCTCCTTCTTTATTTTTTTTTTTAAGATTAAAAAAAAAAAAAGTTCAAATGTCCAACAAATATAGCAGATCACCTTCTTTAACCAACGACGATGAAAAGCGCCCTTGTACAAACCAAAACAATCTACTGACTGAATTAACTAAAATTTTGGACCAAATTAATTCAACGCCATCTTCTGGTGAAATATCTGCTGAACTGATTGAAACTTTCAAGATTCTATTGTTGGATATTGAACATTTGTCAGCCGATGAAAATAATTACGAAGCAAAACTAGTCAAAGACGAAAGTGACCGATGTTTAGAATCTTGGTTTGATGATCTATTGGAACGATGTGGCGATGATTTAGATTGGGACGATCTTTCACTTACCCTGGCCTTTGAAGAAGAAGACCAAGAAGAAATAGAGAAGGAAGGCGAAGACGAAGAAATTATTATTGTGGATGACGATGATTCACCCGTGCAGCAACTGACAGTGTCATAGATTTATTATTCAACTTTATATTCTTTGTATCATTTTTCATGTTTATTTTTGATGTGCAATAATACCAAATCCAACTGATTGCTTCATTTTGTATGAAAAAAAAAAAAAAAAGCAAGCAAATAAAGCCAACTTTATGCTGTGACGAAAAAAAAGAAAGAAAGGGAAAATACATTTGGCTTGAAACAAGATCCTAACACACAAAACGCTTAGAAAATATCAACGATAAAATAGTACGATTTAAACAGCCAATTTTATTCATTTTCCACAGACGGATTCCTTAATCCCAACCACCGACACCTAAGCCAGTACCTGCACCTTCTGTCTTGTCATTTGTTTCCAATGCAGCAACGATATCTTCTGCCTTTTTGTTAGCTCCCTTCTTCTTTGTCTTATCAATAACGCCCATCACACCGGTCTGTGCTTTTGTTACTGGAGTAGCAGGTTTCTTTTCTTGAACAGGTGCAGGTTCCACAACAGGTTCTTTTGTAACAGGTGTATTTTCAGCAGAGCTTTTGGCTGTGGGTTTCTTTGCAACTGGTTCTTTAGCAGCAGGTTTCTTTGTAGCAGGTTTAGCTGTAGCTGATTCTTTTGCGGTAGGCTTCTTTGCAGCTGATTCTTTTGCGACGGGTTTCTTTGTGATAGTTTCCTTAGCGGTTGTTATTTTTTTTGCAGGCTTCTTTGCGACAGGTTCTTCAGCAGAAGATTCTTCGGCTCTACGTTTCTTTAAAGCGGGCTTTGCACCTTCAGCCTTGGTAGATTTACCCTTATTTGATTTCTTCTTGTCATCTTCTGGCTTCATAAAGAACATGTCATTTGCATTCTCCTCGACCTTCTTCTTTTTAACTGCACGCACTGGTTCTTGTGTCTCACTAGCTCTCTTGGGCTTCTCCAATAGTTTACCTGATTCCTTCATCTCCTTCTTTTCCTTTTGCTCCTTCATTCTCTTCATTCTTTGCATCTTTTCAACAATATTTGTATTCTTCAACTTCTTCTTTTTTCGTTCCAAAAACTTTGGATCAAATCGTTCGCCATCCAAAACACGAAGTGAGGGAACAAGATCGAGAACCTATTATATAAAAAGTAAGTCTTTTCTTCTTCTTCTAATTATCTTTTACCTTTTCGAAATAGTCCTTTTTAGATGAAATTGGATTTCCCTTCAAATTGAGGTTATTCAACTTTGTCAACGAACCCAAAGAAGCTATTGCCTTCCATTCACTGATCTTATTGTTTCCAAAATCAAGAATTTCGATAGCATTACATTTTCTAAATGATTCGGGTATATCAGTGATTTGATTATCGTTCAAACGAACTTCTTTCACAGCCGTGTTGTATGATAAATTAGGCACCGCTGTCAATTTGTTGTGAGCAGCAGAAAGTTTTGTCAATTTTAATAAACTTGTCAATTCAGGAATAGTGTCCAATTGATTGTGTGAGATGACTAATAATGTTTCTTAATTATGAAAGTAGATAACAACAACAACAAAAAAAAAAAAAGCTTTACCTAATGTATTGAGTTCTAAAAGTGTTTCGATATTTTCAATTTCTAAAAGTTGATTGTTGTTTAAAATCAAAGCTTTTAAATTTCTCAATTTTCTTAAATGAGGGCTCATATGAATCAAGGCATTATGGCTCACATTCAAAACTTTTTTTTTTTAAAAAAAAGAAAGAAGGAAGTTAGAAAGTCTAATATTAATTTTTTTTTTTTAAAAAAAAAAAAAAAGGCTTACCATTCAAACTAGTAAAATGTTGAAATCCAGTGAAATCTTTGAATTGATTTTTTGAGAGATTTAAAAGGACCATTTCCTTCAGATCATTCAAGCCGGCTGTAGATTCATTTTCAAGTTTGTTGTTTGAGAGATTCACTTTACGGATCTGTTCACATGAAGATAGATCTTCAACCATGTCGATATCTTTTTTGGATGCATTGATCTCTTTTAATTTATTGTGTGGCTGATCTGGATAAATCTCTGAGACAACTTTTATTGTCAACTTCATTTTGAAAAACTAAAAAAAAAGAAAGAAAAAAGAAAAAAAAAAAAAAAAAAAAA